>CM019163.1:19853917-20096242 GCA_009733165.1 Naja naja
ATGTTCCAATATTTGAGGGGCTGCCACAAGGAAGAAGGGGTCAACCTCTTCTCCACAGCAGATGAAGGCAGGACAAGAAGCAACGGGTGGGGACTGATCCAGGAGGGAAGCAACCGGGAACTAAGGAGAAACTTCCTGACAGTGAGGACAATCAACCAGTGGAACAGCTTTGCCTCCAGAAGTTGTGAATGCTCCAACACTGGAGGTCTTTTAAGAAGAGCCTGGACAGCCACTTCTCTGGAATGGTATAGGGTCTCCATCTTGAGCAGGGGGCTGGACTAGAAGACCTCCAAGGTCCCTTCCAACTCTTAATAAAACCTCTGCAAAAGACCCAATGACAACCAAGTTCAAGGAGCACCAAGGACCCCTCACTAAAATGCTTGGAAGCTTAACAGCTTTAAGTTATGTCTATGGAGGTTCTCAGTCATCCAGTTGTCCCAAAGGTGCTTTTTCAAGAGGCAACTGGAGTTTTGGTTTTTTTTTTTTCCTTTGAAGATGTTTCGCTTCTCCTCCAAGAAGTTTCTTCAGCTCTGATGAAGAAGCAACTTCTTGGATGAGGAGCGGAATGTCTTCAAAGGAAAAGCAGAAAGTCCAGCTGCCTCTTGAAAAAGCACCTTTGGGACAGCTTGAAGTTATCAGCTACCTTGTTGGACAGATGAGATCTCTGGGCAGCTGCCCCAGCAAAGTGATCCACCACACTGGGTGCTCCTCAGACTTTTCAGTCCAGCGAGGAACTACTTTTAGCAGTTCCTTCAATAACAGCTTATCAATGGCTTGGTAGGTGATATTGAAACTGCATCTAGAAGCCAAGGTTGACCCTTCTGCAAATGTGCAAGCCTCACCAGCTCTGATTCTGCTGGCGTTTTAAGATCAGCCAAACCTGGCTACCTACTGCCACCTAGACCTCAATTTAATATTTGTACCGTTATCCCACCCTTGTTTCATCATCTCTTTTTCCTTTGCCAATGCCTCTCTTTGGAAGCAGACGCTGAAATTAAAATTCCAGGAATTGGGTGTCGTTTCTGAGTCCTCACTGATGGAATAATGATTTTTTAAAAGTCTTCGGCAACATCTGTTCTTCGTTCTGCTTTGCAGGTTTTCCTGATGCAAATGGGCTCTTCAGGAGAAATGCTGGGAATCTTTGCAGGGAATAAGCCAAAGGGCTGCAGAGTATCTGGAGTGTGCGTGTGTTTGGTGTGCAATCGTCATCATTTATGCAGAAAGGGGCAAGACCCACTTTACCTTTGCAACTTGGACACTTGTCCTCCCCCCCCATCTCTTCAGACTTCCTACCTGGGGTGGGTGTGAGAATTTTGCAGATGGGTTTGTCAAGATTAGAGAACAGCAACCAAACAGGACAGGGATAATTATCAACGGATAATTAAGACTGAAGGGAAAAACAATTGCAACCAGCCTGATTTCCGTTGAGGACCTGTAAATTGCACAGGTCGGAAAGAGGGCTGAGCAAATATCTACAGACCCCTCACATTCTGGACATAAACTATTCTAACTCCTCCCTTTGGTACTCCGCTATAGGGCATTGCACGCCAAGACAACTAGACACAAGGACAGAGTTTTCTCTCGTGCCATCCCTCTGCTGAACACCTAATTCCCACAATGCCCTAAGGATATTTATGGGAGACCCTGCTGCCAGCAACTGTTTCCCATCGTCCTGTGCGCTCTCACAGAGTGGGCCTCCTTGGGGTTCCATCAGCCAGATAGTGTCAGCTGGCGACCCCTAGGGGTAGGGCCTTCTCTGTGGGAGCACCCACCCTGTGGAACCAGCTCCCCCTGGAGCTTCGGGTGGCCCCTGATCTCCGCTCCTTCCATCGCGGCCTCAAAACCTGGTTGTTCCAACTTGCTGACCTGGGCTGAGGGTGGGGAGGGGAGTTTTTTTAGACAATGGTTTTATTATTTTTAGCTTTAATTGGGTTTCTTATTTAATATTTTTTTAATTGTATATTTGTATTGTGTTATGGTTGTACGCTGCCCCAAGTCCTTCGGGAGATGAGGCGGGTTAGAAATCCAATAAATAAATAAATAAGCAAAATAAATTTAACCCATTAGTTGGGCTGTATTGCTATTATCCTTCCCAATTTTTCTACCACTTTCTATTTTTGATATCATTATGGTGATTATTATTACTCTGTTGTTTTGCATCTAGAGGCAGCCTCTGCACCAGAGACAAATTCCTTGGGTGTTTTAATTACACTTGGCCAATAAAGAATTCTTATTCATATATTCTTATTTGTATATTCTTATTTTTTATTCTTATTCTTTTAATCTTATTCTTGTATCCTTATCCTTATATTCTTATTCTTTCATTCTTATTTTTTATCCTTATATTCTTATTTATTTTTTCTTATTTTATTTTTTATTCTTTTATTCTTCTTTTTATATTCTTATTCTTTTATCCATATGTTCTTATATTTTATTTTTTATTCTTACTCTTTTATCCTTATGGTCTTATTCTTTATTCTTATTCTTTTGTTCTTATTCTTTTATTCTATTCCCGAATTGCAAGGGCTCATGTTAGCTCCTTGCAAAGCCAGGCTCCCGCTGGACAACTGGAAAGGCTGGATGAGGGATTCTGGGAGTTGAAGTCCACCCCTGTTAAAGCGGCCAAATTTGAAAAACGCCGATTTTAAATGGCAAAAACAAAATCACCTTCAGCTGCAGAAGCCGCACCGCAGGAAGCTTCCCCGGGGGAAGAAGCAGCCAAAGATTAATAAGAGAGAGAGAGAAGAAAAAGGAGACAGCTGAGCAGGTTCCACCGAGATTTGAACTCGGATCGCTGGATTCAGAGTCCAGAGTGCTAACCATTACACCATGGAACCACAGCGCCACCAACACCCTCAGGCACCATAGAAAAGCCGCCTCGGCAGAGGCTTCCTTCCTTGCCCTGCTAGAGAAAGAGGCATGGGTTTTGGGGTGGGGTGGAGATTTAAAAGGCCACTGAGCATGCACAGAGGGCAGCTGGGGGGGGAGGGAGCGGGGAAAAACAGCTACTGCCTTTGGGAAGAAAAAGGAATTCTGCGCATGCTCTGCGGCACCGAGAGCGAATTGCAGCCAGACTCGAACGTCTGCAAAGGAAAAAAAATGCAAGCCCGGGGGCGGAGGAGAAGGAAGCACTCTATGCATGCTCAGGGGCATAAGTCCTTTGCAAACCCCACCTCTCTCCTACCCCTTCCTTTTTTTTTTTTTGCAGTTCCCCGATTTTTTCATTCGTGGCTGCAACGAGCCTGCCAACCAGTGGGGGGCAGCAAAGCGCAGTTCTCTCTCTCGCGGGCGCCGCCCATAGCCGCCGTGCCGGGAAGGCTTCTCGCTTCCCACCCCACCCCTTACTGAGCAAAACCAGAGAGTCCTGAGCCCACTTCCGGCTTCGACTCCCTAATGAACCGGAAACTCCCGGAGGAGACGCGCTAACCCTTCTTACGTCTCGGTGGCGCCGCTCTTCTTTCCGCCTTCGGCACCGGAAGAGTTGGTGGTAACCCCCGGGGGGGTGGTGGAAAGAGGGAGGGAGGCTGTCACCCCGGAAGTGTTTTTGAGCCGACCCCCGGAAGCTGTCCGGGGTGGGTGGAGAGCAGCGAGCGAGGCCGGTCAGGGGGCGGAACCGGAGCGTCACTGGTCCGAAGGCGGGGAGGGAGCGGCGGCTGCTGCAGGAGGAGGGAGCGGCCCCTTGGCTCTTGCCTGCGCTTCCTTCTTCGCTCAGAGGCCGCCATCGCCGCCATGGGGGGCTCCCGCGACGACGAGTACGACTATCTCTTCAAAGGTGGGCTCCCCAAGTCCCCCCCGCCCGCCGTGAGGGAAAACCCGACGGCCATTCCAGCCGGGCGGAGAGGCTTCCTGGCCTCTTTGGGTGTTAAAGTGGAGGGAGGGGGTCAGAACGATGGTCTCGAGGACCCCCCCTTGGCCCCGCCCTTTTTCTCCTCGGTGGGGGTCTCCAAGGGGAGGGGGCGTCCTAAGCTGCACCTCGTGACCTTGACCTTCCCGAAGCCCATCCTGCCTCGCAGGGCTGTTGTGCAGGGAGGGGAAGTCGCCCTTCCCATGTATGGTGGGGGTGAAACGAGTGAGGAAAGCAGCCTCAGTTCCTTTATTGGACGCCCTCCTAGGTGGGGAGGTGGGGGGGGGTCTCTCCTTTCCCTTGAACCCCTGATGGGGAACCCCGCCCAGGACAGCCCCCCTCCCCTCTTTTTCCCCCTCTTTCCCTTCTTCATTCACTGGCTTTTCTCTAGCTTTTCTGGGGGGGGAGATGCAGGTGGGGAGGGGCTGCAGAGGCTGTAGGTGCCCCACCTGCATAGGTAGGTTTTGGGAGGGGGGGCTGGATTTGTGTGGTCCTTGGGGGTCTCTTCCCCAGGATCCTTTGAGACCCATTCCTTGTCAGATGGGCCCGGAGGGGGCGCATAACCTTCACTCCTGTTTGTTTTTTGCCCCCAGGGCATAATAATAATCAATTTCAGGATCTTTCTCATTTCCGGCCTTTGGGGGTGTGTGGAAAAAACAAACAAACTTTGGCTTGTAAAAAAAACTCAGGCTGAGATACTTGGCAATGAACCTTGAACTCAAGACCAGCTTTTCTCTTCTGCCATGCAAATAGAGAGATAGATATAGATATAAAAACTATATCTCTCTATATATAGACCTCATTTTAAGGAAAGAACAAAGACCTCTGAGAAAGGTTGAATTCCTGAAGAATTTATTATAAATATTTATAATAGGAACCAAATTTTTTTTTAAATTAGCATCTTACCCCATTTATTTCTACCAATATGTAGATAGCCTGCTATTCGGAGACAAGTCACTTAATTCTAGCCAAATTTATGTAAAAAAAACAAAAAACAAGGTGTTTGATTCAGGTGGGGAAAAAAGATGGGAATAAACCAGTCAAATTAATATATTTTTTATTCCTCTTACTTTTTCCTCCCCAATTCTCATTTCTTCTCCCACCCTCCTAGAATAAGGTTCTGCATTCTGAATATGCCAGCTTATTGCCTTTTCTCCAGGGATGGGCAGGGTGGCACAAAGCATCCGCAGCAAAGGAGGTTATCGGGTGTAACAGGAATGTCTTGTTATTATAGAATCATTTAGATATTTGTTTTTGCTTTTTATCTGTATTGTTTTTCAGTCCTCCAAAGGGTGTTTTGTTGCTATTGCCCCAGTACTTAATTTGTTTCTTACAGTTTTGTGGGTACAGCAAAGATCAAATTCTTACTAAGCTTTCTGTTGGTTGCCAGCTCTTCTAAACACTCCTTTGGTGTGAGGATCTAAACTGTTAACTTTGTTATAGTTTTTATCTGAATGATTGCTGCAATAGTTTGGAAGAGATATTTGTAGGGTTGAGGCTTGACTTTTGTTCCAAATGTGTTGGGTACCGTAGTTTCCTCATTCTGACAAATAAAAGTTTTCTCACCATGGTTTTTTTTTTACATTTTCAAACAATTTTTTAGAAGTACATTTACAGTCTGAGAATAAGCCATTATTACCTTGGCTTTGGGTTTGAAAAAGTGTAATTTCCACTCCTCTTTGGTCTTTCATTTATACGATTTTGCTTCCCCAATTTTTGTGGCCCTTTGAAATAGAGGAAGTGGTTGCCAAAGCAGTAAGACTTTTCAATCTGGAGGTTAGTGATTTAATATATTAATGAGGTTTGTTTTAAATGCATGAACTTGCAGGTTTATTTTGTATCTTAAAGAGGTGGCTGGAAAGAGAAAGCTAGCTTTTGAATCTGAGATTTTTTTTTGAATGTATTGCACACCTTTTACAGTTGATGTGCATTTGTCCTTTATTTTTACGGGTAAATTGGATTCTCCTTAAATATATATTCTTCCCAAGCAGCAGTATAACAGTAGACCAGGGGTGTCAAACTCAAGGCATGCAGGCTGGATCCACCCCGCAGGGTGCTTAGATCTGGCCCGTCCTGGAAACAGTGATGGACCAGCCCATGAAAATGGAGCTCGGGAGGGTGACATACAATCCTCCCGGGCTCCGTTTTTGACTGCGATGGCCTCCTGTAACCCTCTGCCAGCAAAAATGGAGCTCAGGGAGGCTGTGTGCGGCCCTCCCAATCTCCGTTTTCACTGGCAGAGGGCTGCAGGAGGCCGTCACACCGAAAACGGAGCCTCGATGAGTGACGTTGAGCTGGCCATGTAGCCCCCGAGATGAAACACAAGCCTGATGTGGCCCTCAATGAAATTGAGTTTGACACCCCTGCAATAGACACATCCTCCCTTGGCCCCTTCCTTCCTTCTTTGTTTTGGGATAGCCATTTTGTGAATAGATTAGCTTCCCTTTACTAATGCTCCGGATCGCAGATGCTCCCACTGACCCACAAAATTCAGGACCTTTGGCATGCCAAACCCTGATCTGTGCGGACAAACAGGAAGGCACTGTGGGTTGCCTGGTTCTGATTCTGTTACTGACCTCATTTCCCTTCCTGTTGTTTCTGCCTAAATTCATTTGAGCGACTGTCCTCCTTTGGGATCGGTATACATTCTTCCCAGGTTGCTTATTCAGCTTTCTGATAGTGAACAGGATATGCTGGGAAAGACCATACTTGTCTGCTTAGATAACGGGCGTTGCATTATGAAAAGGAAGTATTGCACAGAGCTTTTGCAGCCAGCTTTTTAGAAGCAAAGGTGATTAAAGTGGAAACACACACTGGTCTCTTTGCTAGGCTTCAGAACTGGGTTTCCTTCCCAGCTGGAGAACCTGTGCAGTGAACTGAAGTTCCTTTTCAGTCCCAGGTCAGATGTAGAAACATCTGCCCAATGATGCCGATTATAGTTAACATCTTCCAAGACCAAGGAAGAATAAGTAGCCCTGTCATATTATTCTCATACTGACTCACATATTGGAAATGCCTCTTAAGTGCTTTCCTATATTATTCCTTAGATCATTTTGGCCTGCATGGCATGAATGTAATTTGAATTTCAAACAACTCCATGGTAATACTGGTATTTCTTCATTCACTCCATTTATATCCATGACATCTTGAGTGTTAGTTATTTATATCCCGCCTTTATTTATTTATTACAAATCGGGCAGCAAAACACACACCATATACTTTTCCTCCTGTTTTCTCCACAACAACAACAAACGTGGATTGGGCTGAGTGACTGGCCCAAAGCCTCCCAGCTGGCTTTCATGGCTAAGGCAAGACTTGAACTCACTGTCTCTTCCTTCCTAGTCTGGTGCCTTGTGGTGGCTTACCACTATCATAACATTTAAAAATAAACAGTCAACATTTAAAGCATACACACTTACAATGACGTAACAGTCTTCACCAATGTAGGAATTACAAACATAAAATAGAATTTAAACAGCCAAATGGTATGATATTAATCAAATACATATAATCCTTGACCTACAACTATTCGTTTAGTGACTATTCAAAGTTACAACGGCACTGAAAAAAATGGCTGCTTTTCACACTTATGACCTTTGCAGCCTTCCCATGGTCATGTGATCAAAATTGGATGCTTGGCAACTGATTCGTATTTGTGACGGCTGCAGTGTCCCAGGGTCACGTGATGGGCTTTTGTGACTTTCTGAGAAGCAAAATCAATGGGGAAGCCATTGTCTGCAAGGAGTATAAATCCTTCCATTCCCCACCATCCAGTCAGAGCTGGAGAAGCTTCCTGGAATGAGAAGAGAAACATCTTCAAGGAGAAAGGAGCCTTGGTGGTGCAGGCTGTTAAATGCCTAGCACTTAATTCCAGCTGCCTGCAATTAGTGCAGGCTCGAATCCCACCAGGCTCAAGGTTGACTCAGCCTTCCATCCTCTCGGGGTAGGTAAAGTGAGGACCCAAGATTGTTGGGGGCAATAAGCTGACTTTGGAAAAATGCCGCTTAGTAATAAGCAGGCATATACAATGGAATGAAGGCTATTGCTGAGCGCATTGGGTTGTGCTCCAAAGATTGTAAGCTGCCCTGAGTCTTCGGAGAAGGGCGGCATATAAATGTAATTAAAAAAAAAAGTCCAGTTGCCTCCTGAAAAAAAGCACCTTTGGGACAACCATGACCTGGAGGATGGAGAATCTCTACAGACTAATGGGGAAGCCAGGTTCACTTAACAACTGTGTTACTAACTTAACAACCACAGTGATTCATTCACTTAACTGCGGCAAGAAAGGTCATAAAATGGGGCAAACGTCACTTAACCTTGCTTAGCAGTGGAAATTTTGGACTCAGTTGTGATCGAAAGATGAGGAGTACTTTTAATAAAATAATGAGTTTACATAGTAAATTCCAACTATGAAAGCATTGCTCATGTACCATGGAAGGTTGCCTTCTGGGAAGGTGGCTTTATTTCTATAATGCAAATTGGGAAGAGAAATAATATCACTCAGTTGCCATGATAATGGCGGAATTTTGCCCCAACAAATGTGTGCTGGAGCTTGTTAGGTTGCTGGTATTGGCTTTTCCTGCTGCAAGTGATTAAACAAACCAGAGATTCCCTGTCTTTAAAAGTTTGCCAGTTTGGGAAAAAACCTGATTTAGAACTTCTCTTTAGATCAGTATTCCTCAAGCATGGCCATTTTAGGATGTATGGACCGACGCCCAGAATTCCCTAGCCATCAAGTTCGCCCCATCTTAATGTGGCCAAGTTGATAAACATTGCTTTAGACCAAGGATCTTCAAACTTGGCAAGTTTAAGACTTGTGGACTTCAACTCCCAGATTTCCTGAGCTAACATGACTGCAGGAGGAATTCTGGGAGATGAAGTCCACAAGTCTTAAAGCTGTCAAGTTTGAAGACCCCTAGAATAGATAGAGAAAGAGAGGTAGAATAGATAGAGAGAGATAGAATAGATAGAGGGAGAGAGAGAAAGATAGAATAGATAGAATAAATAAATAAAGAGAGGTAAAATAGATAGAATAGAATAGAATAGAATAGAATAGAATAGAATAGAATGAACAGATAAAGGGTCTTCAAACTTGGCAAGTTTAAGACTTGTGGACTTCAACTCCCAGAATTCCTGAGCTAACATGACTGCAGGAGGAATTTTGGAAGTAGAAGTCCACAAGTCTTAAAGCTGTTGAGTTTGAAGACCCCTGCTTTAGACCAAAAGGCTAAAGTGGTTTATATTCAATATGTTCTTATGGACTTACAATCTCAGCGCACAACCTGGAAGGATAAAGATTGGAGCTGGGAAGGGAAAAAGCATCTATTGTTAAAGATGTCTACTGATTCATCCATTATGACTGTCAGTGGATGGACGCTAAACAAGGAGAGAGCCAACCTGGAACTAAGAAGAAATTTCCTAACAACCCGTGAAACGGATTGCCTTCAGAAGTTGTGGTGCTCCATCACTGGAGGCTTTTAAGAAGAGACAGAAAACTCATATGTCTGGAATTGAGCAGGAAGTTGGACTATAGAAGACCTCCAAAGTCCCTTCCAACTATTATTTTGTTATTCTGATCCAAAGTTAAGGATCACAAATCTTGAAATGGGCTGGGTTGAAGCAACTATGTATCTGCATATGTTTCTTCGTTAAATGTCTGTACTGCCCATCTCACACAGCAACTTGGGGTGAATTACAATTATTATAATAAGATAAAAAGTGCTAAAAACAATTAAAATTAGAATAAAAGGATTAAAAGTTAAGAACCAAGATCATGGGCAGTCGGAGAGAGAGAATTTTCTTTACTCGAAAAGCCACCCCCCAATGTAGTAGGCATCTTTTTAGACGAGTCCAGAAGGCCAGGAGAATGGAGGAAGATCTTACCTGTAAAGGAGAATACTTGTAGCTCAGGGTTCAAATGAGGGGTCCTTGATGCTCTCTGAGCTTGGTTGTTTTCTCGCAGACATTTCATTACCCAACTAGGTAACATCATCAGTGCCAGAAGAGGGCAGGAGGCACATTACCTAGTTTGGGTAACAAAACGTCTGCAAGAAAACAACCAAGCTCAGAGAGTACCAAGGTCCCCCAATGTTATCTTTGATGGTAGAACATTCCAGAGGGCAGGGGTCACCGCAGAAAAGGCTCATTTTCTGGACCCACTGGCCAAAATTCTTTGGCCAATGGTATCTGAAGCAGGCCCTTTCTGCTAGAACAAGTGGGCTAGGCTAGTCCCATTGGGGTAAGGCAGTTCCTCAGATACCCTAGAGATCCACGCCATAAGGAGCTTTAAAGGTGGTGATCAACACCTTGAATTGGACCCTAAAGCAAACTGACACCCAATATGCTGACGTAACTGGTATGTGTACCACCTGAGGGCACAGAACCACCTGGAGTTCTGCACCAGTTGTAGCTTCCAAATAGTCTTCAAGGGTAGACTGCATTGCAGTAATCCATCCAGGAGATGACCAGGGCATGGGTGACTTGTCTAGAGGACCTCATGATCCAGGAAAGCAACTGGCCCACCACTCAAAATTGTGCAGAGACTTTCCTAGCTTCAAGCAGGAGTCAGAAGTCTTTCAGAAATTCTTTTCGGTCATTCAGAAGGTTTCATTCCCTCCTCCTTTTCTTCCACTGTCACTCAAAGTCATGGCAATATCCTGCTGGCTAGGACATCGTTGCAGCATCGCCTCTGGATCAGAATCCATGGTTTGTTGCTCATTTCATAAGCCAGGATGTTAAAGCAGCCAGATAGAGCAGAACCTGGCCAGAGATCTCTAATTTGCTTAGCTTTGCTTCTTGGCAAGCGGAGTCCAGCATGAGTGTGAATTCTGGCTTCTCTTGTTATCCAAACTGTATTGAATGGGAAATATATGGCAAGATACTATTTATTTAGTATTTATTTTTATTTACTTATTAGATTTATTTGCTGCCCCTCTTGTCTCAAAAGAACCATTCAATGAAAAACTTGTTTGGCCTTTTACTTATCATGCTGCACAAATTTTCTACGCAAATTCTCCTAAAGTTTAGTTCTCAATGCTATTTTCAAATATATTTTTGAAGTATACGTTTTGAAGTTCTCTTTAAAATATGTTCTCCACAAGCTGGAGAATGTCCTTTCTTGTTTGGGGAGAGACATTTCACAAATAGATTAGCTTCCCCATGCTAGTCCGCAGCCCCCAAAAGATATGCTCAGCCTTGCAAATAATTTCCCTGACCTCGACCATTCAGGACCCTTTAATTGCCTAATAATTTAATTGTTTGGGTCTTTGAGGCAGCATTCAAAACTCATTTCTAGTTGGGTGGCAGATGCAGTTTTAAAAACTAGGTATACCACAGAGTCAGTTTGCTGCAGTGGTGAAGGAATGAGATTAAAAACGGAGAGGCCATGAGTTCAAATCCCACCTTAATCACAAATCCCACCGAATAATCTTGGGCCAGTCATTTTCTCTCAGCCCTAGGAAGGAGGCAAATGGCAAACCTCTTCTGAAAAACCTTGCCAAGAAAACTGCAGGGACTTGTCTAGGCAGCCTCTCCGAAAGAGGATGCAGTAATTGAACAGAAGGGGAAAAAAAAACAAATTACATCGTAGTGATTTTCTTGTAAAGGACTTTTGACAAAGGAACATGGACTTTTGTCCAAGATTTTGGATTGCAGGTAGGTCCAAGTGACACCATCGGTTGCCTACATCTAGTTGAATAAAAAGCACCCTTGTCACCACCAACATTGCCAGATAGCATCAGTGAGGTGATATTGGAATTAGAGGCAAGTCAGTTGAAACTTAATTCTCTCTTATTTTTCATTAGGAGTAAATTACACAGTGTAGTTTGGGAGTTCCCGTTGATCAGGCTATTAGTAGCCAGAAGTGCTGCTTGTCAGCTTCAATTGGGCTGCCGGTTGAGTCCTTCTGCATTAATCTTGCTTTGCTGATATTTGCACTGGAAACAAATCCAAAGCGCACTCTTTTGCAAAGCATGGTTGTTTTTTTTTAAAGGCAGCTTGGAGACTTGAATTCATTTTAGAAACCCTCATCAAGAACTTGTAGGAATAAGGCAGTTGGATCATGCAGTTTCTTCCCCACGTTTTTTTTTTACACTGATGATTTTAACTCTTAACATGTTGGTTTAATGTTTTAAAAACTTTCCCTAGAGTGCAGTCGGTTGTTAAAAGTTCTGCTCGAACCAGATCTGTTTGGTGAGTAAGAGAAGCAGGATTTTTTTTTTCCTGTCAGAAATGGGTTGTTTTTATTTAGGATAATACAGCATCTTATAATACAGCAAGATGAAAGTTTAGCACCGAGAGGTTAAAAATGTGTTGATACCTGAGCAGCAGGGAATTAAGAGTTTAACACGGAAAGTACTATTGAAAATGTGCAACGTCTGATTTTTTGTAGCAGTGTTGGGGATAGAACAATGTCATTGTAATTTGACAACCAAAATGGTGATGGTGATGATACATTTACATAAAGTCTAAAGACACACATCTATGGAGATCCTCAGTCATCAAATTATGCTTGGCCCAAAAGTGCTTTTTCAAGAGGCAACTGGACTTCTTTGGTTTTTCTTTGAAAATGTTTAGCTTCTCATCCAAGAAGCTTCTTCAGCGGTTCTCCCCCCCTTCGCATTCAGAGGGTGTTCATCCCAAAATGTCTACGGAGATTCTCAGTCATCCAGGTCATAGTTATCCCAAAGGTGCTTTTTCAAGAGGCAACTGGACTTCCTTGGTTTTTCTTCAGTTCTGAAGAAGCTTCTTGGATGAGAAGTGAAATGTCTTCAGAGAAAAACCAGGAAGTCCAGTCGCCACTTGAAAAAGCATCTTTGGGACATAAAGACACATAAGGCTACATCCTTCTACCCTAAAAGAGGGAGATTCTGGGGAATGGCTGCCCTGAACCTTCCTGTCTCTCCCATCCAGTTCAGGACTGCGCAGTCACTTGTCTTGTGACCTTCTCTGGAATGTGCTGCCTCCCCCACTCTGGTGTCGCCGACATTTCCTGCCCCAAAGCTTCTCCGTCACCTGCACAATTAATCACGTCTGACTTAGAACATAGAATAAGAGAGTTGGAAGGGACCTTGGAGGTCTTCTAATCTAACCCCCAGCCTATACCATTGGCGGTCTAATCTCTTCTTAAAAGCCTCCAGTGATGGAGCACCCATAACTTCTGGAGGCAAGTTGTTCTACTGGTTAATTGTTTTCACTGTCAGAAAAATTATCCTTAGTTGCTTCTCTCCTTGATTAGTTTCCATCCATTGCTTCTTGTCCTGCCTTCAGGTGCTTTGGAGAACAAATTGACCCCCTCTTCTTTATGTAAACTCCTTAGATATTGGAAGAACTGATATGATGTCGCTCCTCGTCCTTCTTTTCACTGTGCTATAAATAAATCCCTTCTGGTCTGAGGGTATGGCTGCATTTTCCACCCCAGAGTATTGTGGGCACAACATTTGATCTGTCTGAGATCTCTTCTGGAAATGTGGAGCCTTGAGAGGACATAGAAGCGAACATCCAAAGTTCTACCAGTTCAGTCTCAAGCCATAGTCCTCCCCTTTCTGAAGGGCTGGTGCATGATATTTGTCCTGATAGAGAAGGGCTGAGATTTTTGGGAGATGCTTTTTAGGTGATGACATGATAAGCAGGCCATCTGTAAAGGAGCAGCAGAAATTGGCAACCAGAAGGTGACTTCTGGCTGCCTTCATCTCCAGAAAAAGGAGAGATTATGAGGTTTTCCACATGCGCTCCCCACGAGTATACTGCTGGAACGGAGATTTTTGCAATCAACTCATGAGTGGCTTGGAGTCGAGGGATGCCTTCTAATCTTGCAGTCACAATGTAGTCTGTATGGACAAAAAGCTCAGCTGAGCCTTACTTTTTTGAATTTCCTTTGAATTTCCTTTTATTTATTGGGAACTTTTGGATCAATATGTTTTACAACATTCCTTAAGTGAGTTCCCATCAATCCTTGAAGGAAGAAGTTATAGGTGCAGGATTAAGGTCTTAAAAAATGAGGAGGGAGAATAAACATCAAAAACATGATTAGAATCTTTATTTTTGAAAGTTATAAATGGGTTAAGAGTCCAGGGGGATTTCAAATAATTATAAGAAATCTTCCCATGGGAAAATGCTGTTATTTAGGAAGACAACACATGATAAGATGGGATTTAGAAGGTTGGACACTACAAGGAAGCTGAAATAAACTGTTTATAATTAAAAATAATTTACATTTGCCTTGGTAACACAAAATGGAGCAAAATACGTTAATTTTGGGTGGACTGAAAGGTATTTCTGAACAATAAACTCAAGTTAATCTTAAGATTGTCTGCTATCATAGACAAGCTGGTTTTAAAAGAGATAGAATAGAAACAAGTTTTACTGGACAAGACTGAGGCTGATTTGAATATGGGTTTAAAAATGACAGGTTACAACAATGGTAAGGACAAAGATGTTATACTGGATATACAAATGAAATCTTAATAATTATAAGGGATATATAAGTAAGAAACGAGAAGAGTGACTTGGATACTTGTTTTGGATTTGCAAGAGACTTGTTGAAATTTTGAAGGATTTTTTTGAGGAGGGACAAAGATACCATGAAAAGAAATCAATTTTTGAGAGATTATTTAAATAGACTAAAGATTAACATTGTTAAAATTAAGGGCAAAGAATATAAAATTGGATTATTTGATCAAGTGTAAAATATACATGTTATTTCTGGTAACCCCCAGTGGACTTTTGCTGACCTGAACTGAATGTATGGGAAGCAAAAATGTTTTATTGTATTTTCAGAGAAAATGATAAGTTTCTGACATTGCTTATACATGCTGTGATGAAGGGAGA
The DNA here is from genome assembly GCA_009733165.1 of Naja naja. Classification (NCBI taxonomy): domain Eukaryota; kingdom Metazoa; phylum Chordata; class Lepidosauria; order Squamata; family Elapidae; genus Naja; species Naja naja. Next base: position 19,868,589 of record CM019163.1, read on the forward strand.
AGTTACTTCTTTATACATTTCTTTTCTAATGTATTCTTATCTTTTTTTTCCTTTTCTGTCTTTTTATTTTCCGCATTTTCAGTTTTTTTCTTTTTATTCTTGTTCATGTTTGTTTAATTTTATTAGTTTATTTTTTCATCTTTGAAATTATAAACTTTTCCTCCATTCAATCATGTTCAATTCTCAGAGACTTCCTGGACAGGTCCCTGCAGTTTTCTTGGCAATTTTTTCGGACAAATCTTAATTAAAAGGGTCAAGATTTTCTTTGTGAGCTTGATTTTGTATTTGAGACTGATGAGGGAGTGTGTGTGTTACTCATCTGATTTTACTGAACACACATTTTTGCGGAGAATAGAGACTGGGCTGGCTATTTTTATTTATATATTAGGAGTAACTGAGTGGTCCTTGTAGATTAGCTATCCTTTTTTATTGTGAATTTGACTCCCTGGGATTCTATTATCCAAGTTAAGTTTCATGGCATAGTTGGCATTCTAATGTACAAAGTTGGACTCCATGGGCAAGCGGCAAATCCTGGTTCTCCCTGTAATTCCTTGAATCCATCCAAATCTTTTCCAGAATCGAATTCCCCATCTAGTGGTTAAGGTACCAGGTTAGAAAGTGAGAGAGCCTGAGTTCTAGTCCCGCTTTAGGCATAAAAGTCAGCTGGGTAACTTTGGGCCAATCACCAGGAGACTGAGAGTACTAGTCCCACCTTAGGCATGAAAGCCGGTTGGGTGACTTTGGGCCAATCACCTGGAGACAGTGAGTTCTAGTCCCGCCTTAGGCATAAAAGCCAGCTGGGTATCTTTGGGCCAATCACCAGGAAACTGAGAGTTCTAGTCCTGCCTTATGCATGAAAGCCAGTTGGATGACTTTGGGCCAATCACCTGGAGACAGTGAGTTCTAGTCCCGCCTTAGGCCTAAAAGCCAGCTGGGTATCTGGGCCAATCACCAGGAGACAGTGAGTTCTAGTCCCGCCTTATGCATAAAAGCCAGCTGGGTATCTTTGGGCCAATCACCAGGAGACTGAGAGTACTAGTCCCACCTTAGGCATGAAAGCCAGTTGGATGACTTTGGGCCAATCACCTGGAGACAGTGAGTTCTAGTCCCACCTTAGGCATAAAAGCCAGCTGGGTATCTTTGGGCCAATCACCAGGAAACTGAGAGTTCTAGTCCCACCTTAGGCATGAAAGCCAGTTGGATGACTTTGGGCCAATCACCTGGAGACAGTGAGTTCTAGTCCTGCCTTAGGCCTAAAAGCCAGCTGGGTATCTGGGCCAATCACCAGGAGACTGAGAGTTCTAGCCCAGCCTGAGACATAAAAGCCTGCTGGGTGTCTTTGGGCCAATCACCAGGGAGACAGTGAGTTCTAGTCCTGCCTTAGATACAAAAGCCAGCCCCTCTCTTTAAGCTCAACCCCTCTCACAAATTTGTTGTTGTTGAGAAAATAGGAGGCAGGTATGTGGGATACGTTGCTGCTTTGAGTTATTTGTAAAAATAATAGAGTCAGGGTGTAAATAAATAAAATAATTTAAAAAATGTGCAAGATTGGATATCACTCACAGAAGGGACTATTCTACAGGAGGGGTTTGGAGGCACTTCAGTTTGACTTCCTTGCTGCTTTTACCCTTAGCTGAACTTGTCTCGCTGGCTTCCGTCATTCATGACCCAGGCTGATGGGAGTTGTGTTCTGACATGTTTGGGAATTATGGCACAGACAGAAGAAGGTGACGTTAGCTCTGCTTCCTGTTCTCGCCTTCCAGTTACCGCTTCATGTTCTGTTTGGAGGCTCTGGGCCACTTGCAGAGTTTGGAAAGTTGTATGATGGGCAAAGTGAGCCCATCATTCTCCTCATCCACCCGAGTTGCAAGTAGTCCTCAACTTACAGCCACAATTGGGCCTTGGTGGTGCAGGCTGCTAAATGCCTAGCTCTTAAGTTCCAGCTGCCTGCAATTACTGCAGGCTCAAATCCCACCAGGCTCAAGGTTGACTCAGCCTTCCATCCTCTCGGGGTAGGTAAATTGAGGACCCAAGATTGTTGGGGTCAATAAGCTGACTTTGTAAAAATGGCGCTTAGTAATAAGCAGGCATATACAATGGAATGAAGGCTATTGCTGAGCACACTGGGTTGCATCCCAAAAATTGTAAGCCGCTCTGAGTCTTCGGAGAAGGGAGGCATATAAATGTAATTAAAAAAAAAATTGAGTCCAACATTTTTGTTCCCAAGCAAGACAAAAGATGAGGTTTTTTGTCTCATTTTATGACCTTCCTTGCCATGTTGTTAAGTGAATCTGCCTCCCCCCCCATTGACTTTGCTTGCCAGAAGGTTGCCAAAGTGGACCATGTGACTTTGGGACACTATAACAGTCATAAATATGAATCAGTTGCCACAAGTGCCTGAATTTTGCTTGCCCGACCATGGGGAGGCTGCCGTGGCCTTAAGTATGAAAGAAACCACCCTAAGCCACTTTTTCAGTGTTGCAACTTATATCCCCCCCCCCCAATGCAGAACCTTTTAAAATATTCCATCTCCCCGGGAAAAAATCATCTTTCCAGCCTGCTGAGGCGGGTTTCATTTCCTACCCAGTCCTTTTATCTGCCAAGTGTTTGCCTATGCGGTGGTTTTAACCTGTTTGGATCTGTAAATATGAGTCAGCTGATTGCCCAGTGAGGTAATGGATTTCCTCTCTGGCTTGTGTCCTTGGGAGTTGCTGAGGCCAGCTCATTGTGCCCTGCCTGCTGCTGGAAGGGCGATGGGGAATTTCAGCAGGCTGGCTGGCTTTGGGGGGGGGGGACACCCTCCCCTTCCATGCTGGGCGCTACTCTGGCTCCCCAGATTTATTGCTTTCCAGAGAAGCCACAAAAACTTAATTAACCTGGCGTTTTGAATTGTGTGCAGCTTTGGCCTGGCCGTCTGGGAACGTTCAGAACCTTTGGTGTTTTTCTCTTGAAAAGCTGTTTTCCTGCTGGGGCTGCTTATCATGATGGATCACTTTTATGTGTGAGCGGTTTGCTTTCTCAGGAAGAGCTTGTTGGTGGATTGTGATTTATTATTTTGGATCTCACGTAACGACGCCCCCTACTCCATAGGTTCACAGCAGCAGTCAACTTCAAAAGCCCAGCCTTCTTTCCCTGCCAGACGTATATAGTTTTCTGAACTTAATTTATTACTTTATAACAGGGGTCCCCAAACTTGGCAACTTTAAGACTGGTGGACTTCAACTCCCAGAATTCTCCAGCCAGAATTCTGGGAGTTGAAGTCCACCAGTCTTCAAGTTGCCAAGTTTGGAGACCTCTGCTTTATAAGTACAAGTAGTCCTTGAGTTACAACAGTTCATTTAGGGACTGTTCAAAGTTACAACGGCATATATATATATTTTTCTTCAATTAAAACAATTAGTTTTGCCAACTCCATCACCATTTTTCCACCCCTTCTTCCATTGTGGGAATTGACGGACCTTTCTATTTTTTTGACATCCACAGTTGACATAATAGAATAACAACATTCTATTTTTTTTCTTTTTGTTCCAAGTTCTTTCTCCAATAATCTTCTGGTTTCACCTTTCCAGTGGTTCTCATTGGGGACTCCGGAGTTGGAAAAAGCAACCTCCTCTCTCGCTTCACGCGTAACGAGTTCAACCTGGAGAGCAAAAGCACCATCGGTGTAGAGTTTGCCACCCGGAGCATCCAGGTGGATGGCAAGACCATCAAAGCTCAGATCTGGGACACGGCTGGGCAGGAACGATACCGAGCCATCACATCTGCGTAAGTGTCCCTTCTCTTCCTGCCCAGACCATCTAAAGGTGTCTTACGTATTTATTATGCCACCCCCTTGTTTCCCATACAGTTTCCTCTGGATTATTTAAAATCGAAATTGTACAATAATACGTTTAATTTCTAAATTTATTTTTAACACGGCAGAGGAAGAAAATTATGTGGAGTGTTGCAATGGCCTAGAGATGGAACTCTTGCCTCACAAGCAGGAGGTAGAGGCAGGTATTTCTCTCTTTGGGCACAATGAGAATATATCTGCTGAACAAAACTCCACATTGGCAATAGGAAGGGCATCCGGCCAGTAAACACTCTGCTAGCTCCATTCAGTTGCTCAGACTGCACCCCGCAAGGGATTATGGGGTCATTAAAAGAAGGAAAGGAAGAAAATCATGTCGTGGGGACAGTCATATTAGCTGTATTAAGGTGGTTTAAATCAGGGGTCCACAGCCCGTTTGAAACCAGGCCATGGGAAGCAATGAGTGGGTGCGCACATGCAGAAAGTTTCATTTGTGAAAGCAATGCGCGCCTCTGAAACCATCCCTGCTTCCTCTACTGCCACCGCCTCCGTCGGTCCACCAAGCCAGAAAGATTAGGGAATGCTGGTTTAAATGCAAGGTAAATTTAAATGTAACATGAAATTAAATTTAGTTCTTCTTCCTGGTCCTCTTTGCAAAAAATTTGCACCCTTAATTTAAAACTAAATCACACAATGTGGGTTTCCCTTTCCGTGGGTATGAAACTCTCTGCTCCTATACCCTTGTTAAGTGCTTTTTAGAAAAGCTTTTAAGACTCTTTTATCTGTAAAGAAATCAGGAATGATGTGATACAATTAATGTCATTGAAGTCCTGAATCCTTGTTGTTAGGTTTGTTAACCAAAAGCACATTAGTGACAGAATTAGCTGGAGGCTCTCAGATACTAAATACTGTGGTTAGTGGGTTTTCATCTGCTAAGGATCAATGGCATCTTACCTATTAAGTTTCTTCATTACACTAAGGTGCAGTGTGGCTTGATTGTATAAGTTCACTGCGTTGTAATTTAACAGATCATGGTTAAAATAGATGGTGGCTTCAGCTTCTCTTTGATTTTCTTTCACATGTGGAAGATTGCCCACCCTTTGTGAGTGGGACCCAAGATTACTTCAGAAGGAGAGATTTATTTATTAGTTTAATATATGTCTCACTTTTATTCTGTACAACTAGGCATTAAATGTACAAGGTTGCCACCTCATATTGTCTCCATGCAACAATTGCCCTTGAGGAAGATTGGACTGAGAGAAAGAGGGAGGGAAGGAGAGATAGAGGGAGAAGGGGAGGGAGGGAGAGAGAGAGAGAAGGAGAGGGAGGGAGAGAGAGTCTGTCTGGTCAGCTTCCCGGTCCATGGGCGTACTTCCCGGTCCATGGCCAGCTTCCCGGTCCATGGGCGTACTAGCACTCACAGCCTCCTGGTTTGTAGTTCCTCATCATGGTCACCTCACCTGGCTGATTCCCTTAAGTGAAGGAGCAGTGCATCTGTAAGGCTTTAGGTACAAGTTTTATACTTGAAATTCTTCAACCTCAACCAATTTTTTTTTAAAAAAGGTGGGGACTATATCAAGGTTGACTCAGCCTTCCATCCTTGTATATAAGGTGGCACAGTGGTTAGAGTGCAGTACTGCAGGTTACTTCTGCTGACTGCCAGCAGTTTGGCAGTTCGATCCTGACCAGTGCAAGGTTGATTCATCCTTCCATCCTTCCGAGGTGGGTAAAATGAGGGCCCAGATTGTTGGGGCAAGAGGCTGACTCTGTAAACTGCTTAGAGAGGGCTGTAAAAGGACTGGGAAGCAGTATATAAGTCTTAACTGTAGGGAGGGAGGGAGGAGGTGTAATGTTGCAGTGGTTAAGAATGCAGGATTGTAGGCTAATTGCCAACTACCAGTAGTTTGATCCTGACTGGCTCCAGGTTGACGCAGCCTTCCATCCATCCTTCCAAGGTCATTAAAATGAGGACCCAAATTGTTGGGGGCAATATGCTGACTCTGTAAACCACTTAGAGAGGTCTGTAAAGCACTGTGAAGTGGTATATAAGTCTAAATGCTATTGCTCTCTACTCTGAGACTACTTCTGTGGCCACTTGTCCCATGTAATTTGTGAATGCAGTAATGGGTAAATCGGATCCAAATGTTTGTCAAAGAATGAACTCTTGGCCCATTAGAGCAAGGGTCTTCAAACTTGGCAGCTTTAAGGCTTGTGGACTTCAACTCCCAGAATTCCTGAGCTAACATGACTGGAGGAAGAATTCTGGAAGTTGAAGTCCACAAGTCTTAAAGCTGTCAAGTTTGGAGACCCCTGGATTAGAGATTGAATTTGTAGTCTACAGATTTCCACTGTGGAAGGTGCGTAGGGTGAGAGGGATTTCCCCCCTCACTTCACTTTAATATCCAGGTAGTCCTCGACTTAGAACCATTTGCTTAATGACCGTTTGAAGTTCGAACAGCACCGAAACAGGTGCCTTACGCCCGATCTTTGCACTTAATGACTATCTCAGTATCCCTGTGGTCACAGAATGAAAATTGGGGTGCTTAGCAAGCACCATGGGTTGACAGGGGTTGCAGCCCCCTCTCCCCTCCGGTTACCTGATCACCATTTGCAACCTTCCCAGCTGGCTTGTGACAAGCAGTCAATGGGGAAATCGTTTAACGACCGTGTGATTCACTTAACGATGGCAGCGATTCGCTTCACCTTTGCAAATAAAAGGTAAAAGTCAGACGTTACTCATTTCACAACCACCTTATTCAGCCATGGAAATTCTGGTCCTAATTGTGGTCGAAAGTCAAGGACTACCAGTATATGTAGTCCTCAACTTACAACAGTTCATTTAGTGAGCGTTCGAAGTGAGCACGGCACTAAAAAAAGTGACTTATGGCCGTTGTTCACACAACCACCACAGTACCCCCATGGTCACATGATCAAAATTCAGAGGCTTGGCAACTGACTCGTATTTATGATGGTCACAGAGTCCCGGGGTCACATGATCCCCTTCTGCAACCTTCTGACAAGGCAGGTCAACGGGGAAGCCAGATTCACTTAACAACTGTGGCAAGAAAGGTCGTAAAAAGGGGAGCAAAACTCACTTAACAATTGTCCTGCTTAGCAGCAGAAAGTTTGGACTCAACGGCGGTCCAAAGTTGAGGACTACCTGTATGGTACAACTTTGATTAAAACTAAATACCAACCTCTGCCTTCTTGGTTGCAAGGAAATCACACGTTTCACTTAGCCACAAAAATGTGGGGCTCAATTGTGGTCGTAAGTCAAGGACGGCCAGTACAGCAATAGTAATAGCACTTAGACTTACATGCCACTTCACAGTGTTTTTACAGCCCTCTTAAGCAGTTTGCAGAGTCAGCCTCTTGTCCCCAACAATCTGGGTCCTCATTTGACCCACCTGGGAAGGATGGAAGGCTGAGTCAACCTGGAGTGGTCAGGATCGAAATCCTGGCAGTTGGCAGCCTACAATACTGCATTCTTAATCACTATGCCATTACAGTACCTTCCTTCCTTCCTTCCTTCCTTCCTTCCTTCCTCCTCCTCCCTCCCTCCCTCCCTCCCTCCCTCCCTCCCTCCCTGCACTTAGACTTATACACTGCTTCACAATGTTTTACAGCCCTCTCTAAGAAGTTTACAGAGTCAGCCTATTACCCCCCGAACAATCTGGGTCCTCATTTTACCCACCTCGGAAGGATGGAAGGATGAATCAACCTTGCACTGGTCAGGATCGAACTGCCAAACTGCTGGCAGTCAGCAGAAGTAGCCTGCAGTACTGCACTCTAACCACTGCGCCCCCGTAGCTTTTATAACAGCATTTGTTGTTTCCCTCCTCAGATTGGTCAATGAGCGGGGGGACCTAGAAATGTAAACAGCGGGTAATCAGTGTTGTGCTTTGTGCCTCCAGCTATTACCGTGGTGCCGTGGGGGCCTTACTGGTTTACGACATTGCCAAGCACCTCACCTACGAAAATGTGGAACGGTGGTTGAAGGAGCTGCGGGATCATGCCGACAGCAACATCGTCATTATGCTTGTGGGGAACAAAAGTGACCTCCGTCACCTGCGAGCCGTTCCAACAGACGAGGCCCGAGCCTTCGCAGGTCAGTGGGTTTGGGAGCCCCGGCAGTGGGGGGATTCAAATTTTTTTACTACTTGTTCTGTGGGCGTGCCTTGGTGGGCGTGGCTTGGTGGGCGTGGCAGGGGAAGGATACTGTAGAATCCCCATTCCCTCCCCATCCCACTAACCTGCTTTCCAGCTCCATTCTCCTGTGCAGGGCAAGCAAAGGAGACCCAACCAATCAGCTGGGACTCAGGGGGAGGCAGAGAAGAGATGCGGTTGGCGGAACCAGTCAGAGGTGGCACTGGCGGTTCTCTGAACTACTCAAAATTTCCGCTACTGGTTCTCCGGAACTGGTCAGAACCTGCTGAATACCACCTCTGACCCCCTCCGATGGTCACCGTGCCCCTGGGATGTCCTCACCTGTAGAGCGACGTTTATGGCAGATTGCTTTAATTATTCCTGATGCTACTTGTCTAGCAAAGCTGGACCTAAAATAGTCGAGACACCAACCCTGTCAAGCCCAGCATTGGGCAGCGATGGGACATTTTGCAGTAATTTTATTAAGCATAACAATTAAGATACAAATGAAAAGGAATTAGAGAAATTAAAGTAGTTGATATAAAGAAATAGTAAAGAAGAAGAAAGTGATATAGGGAAGAAGAGAAATATACAAAAAATGACTTCTCCATAAATAATTACAGTGGCTTGTCACTTTCTTTTTAAGAGCCAAGAAATGATCTTCTCATATCTCCTCTCTTATCTATAAACAACTCCTTAAAGTCTGGTCAGCAAAAGTCCATTAAGAGGTATCTGGAGGCTTTCAAGAAGAGACTGGACTGCCATATGTCAGAAATGGGGTAGGGTCTCCTGGTTGGGTGGTTGGACTAGATGACCTACAAGGTCCCTCCCAACTCTGTTAATCTGTTAAAATAACCAAATATCTGTTTTAACCTTGATCAGATAAACCAACTTTATATGTCTTCCTTTTCCTTTTGACAATCTTGCTCTTTAATCCCTTAATATCCCAGAACTTGAATTCCTTTCATTTTTTCCTTTGTCCTCATAAATTCTTCAGTTTTAACAGCCTGTTTTGTAAATCCATAGGAGAATTATCCAGATTTTCTATTTGTGTATCTCTTTTAATTATTAAGACATTAGCTGGTCTAGTGTAACATTTTTAAAGACAGTCTATGTATAATGGCAGGCCCTCTTAAAATTAACTGGTGGGTCCATAATTTGCAAATACTACCTAATGACTAATGTTGAATTATTTTGCTCCATTCTGTATTAGTAAGTCAAATTAAATGTTCTTCTCCTTTAATTGTAATCTTTAGATCCTTCTAGTTCTTTCCCATCATTTTATGTTTTGCTTTAAAGAATTCAAAACAACAGCGTTTTCCCATGGGAAGGAGTCTGATAATTAACTTGTTAAATTATATATTTTTTAAAAAGCCCCAAACTCTGTACTACTTGTAAGGGATTTCCAGTCAGCAGTGATTGTTGATATAAAATAAATCAATTTTTCATGTCATTTTCACCAAAACATTCTTCCATTGTGGATAATGCTGAATTTTTCTGTCTTTAATCTTGCTACAGTTATCGTTCCATGACTTTTTTTCCCAACTGTTTATCCATTCCCTGAGAAATGCCCCCTGATTTAAATTATGTATTAATCTTCAAACTCCTCTGCATTAGTGTACGTATTTGAGGTTTCTGGTTTTTTTAAATACATCCACCAAATGTGATAAAACCTCCTTTCTTGCTGTTCAGATTACCAGGCTAAGTTTGAAGGGCCTTTGAACACTCTAGATCAGGGGTCTCCAACCTTGGCAGCTTTAAGACTTGTGGACTTCAACTCCCAGAGTTCCTCAGCCAGCAAAGCTGGCTGAGGTCTGGGAGCCCTAGACCACGGATGTCAAACTGGATCCCGTCCCTGGCCACATCAGGAGTTTGCCCTTAAGGAGCCAGGCTGGATGTGGCCTGGTCATTGCAGTCAATAGGGTGGATGTAGACAGGCCCGGGGGCAGTGGCCAGTCCCTCGCAGTCTCCAGGGGCCAACTCCACAGCCTATTACGGGCCGTATCTGGCCCGCAAGCTGCCTGTTTGACACACCTGCTCTAGACAATTTCTCTGGTGACATGTACCAACAACACATTGTTTTATAAAACTTCTCTTTTGAGACTATAGTATAGTGTAAATTTCGATCACATATTTCCCCATTGTTTCATTTATACATTTATAACCATAATTTTTAGCCCACTCATCATGGAGGTGCCACTTGATGGTTCCTCAGTGACAATGGTCGTTCCTGGGAATACAGGTCTGATGTTCCCCACCCATGGTCATGTGATCACAGGTGGCCGAGATGCAGCATCCCATGGTAACATGACCGCGTTTTATGACAGTTTTGCCCAACATTGGCATTTATTTCTAGTTTTTAGCAAAACCAGCCCACTGAGAATTATTGGTTTGCTTAGCAACCATGGCGTTTCTCAACAACCACTGTGGATAAGGTTGTAAAATCAGATTAGTCAGGTGTGTGACCTGCTTTACGACTGCTACAACCTATGACCATGATGGGCAGGCTCCATTACAGTCATAAGTTAGAATTACTTGCACATTCCTTTATAGTACTTCCCTTATGTTTCTATTCTGGTCCTTGAAATATTGAATAAATGAGAGTGGAGAATGGGTAGCCTGGTCTTGTTCCTTTTTGTATCTCACATGGTTTCATTAGATTTCCATGAACAGTTATGTGTGTTTTCTGTGAAGCATAAATCAGTTTCATCCACTTTATAAAATATTCTCCGAAATTCATATTTTCCAAAATCTTGGAACCACAAAGCCCCGTTCAAATGGTCAAAGGCCTTCTCTGCATCTAAGAAATTCAATGCAGTTCGTTTTTCATTATGATGTTGTTCCAAATATTCCGAAAAGGCCAACACATTCCGAGTGGTGTCTTTTAGGTTAAAAACCCCATTGATCCTCATGTGTAAACTTTTGAAATATTATTTTCAGTTTATCATTTAGAATTGTGGTGCGCAACTTGTAATTGTTAGCAATAGCACTTAGACTTATATACCACTTCATTAATATAGTAACTATAATTTCTTGTTAAGGTCAAATCTTGACCCTTTTTAAGTATTAGTGCTATATTAGCCTCTTTTCAACTCTCTGGAGACTTTCTAGCTTTGTTCATGGTAATTTCTAGAGGTTGCAAAAGTTCATCCTCAAATCATTTATAATAAAACCTAATAATCCATCTGGGCCAGGGACCCATCCCAGTTTAGTCTTTTATATAGCTTCAGAAACTTTGCTTCTTGTCATAGGTCCATTCATAATTTGACTCAGAATTCTCAGGAATGTTTGTTTCTTTAGATATTCATCTATTTTTTTTTCTAAAGTGATGTCATTTCCTTTGTACAAGTTAGAATAATAATTGATAAAATGCATTTTTCATGGCCTCGTTGTCCTTTAATAGAGGATCTTCCTCTTGTAATTTCAGTATCATTTTTTTTCCTTTTGTAATTTAAATGCCAGCCACTTCCCTGGTTTACTTGCAAACTCAAAATCCTTTTGTTTCACACACTTTGTTTTTTACTTCAATTTTTTCTTAGAGTTATCATAGATAACTGTCATTGTAATAGTTTAATCTGCTGAGAAATGCTTTTCTTCTCTGTGAATTTCTTTTTTCCCCCCTTTATCTCCTCCAAAATGGCTTGTGTTTTCTCTTGTCTCTTCTTTTGGAGCACGCTGTGATATTGTATAAAATAATCTCTAATAAAAACTTCACACGTATTCCCAACCATTCTTAAATCAGTGCCTTTATCTAAATTTTTATTCAAAGAAATTCTTTTAATTTCTTTTTACAGTCCTCCACTATTACTTCTTTCATTTAGTCACCATGTGAAAGAACCAGTTTTCCTTTTATGTAAACCAGCCTTACAGGATTATGGTCTGAAAAAGTCCTTTGTAATATCTCTACTGTAGAAACCTCAGAAGCCAAGTTCTTTGAAATCCAACCGTATCTATTCTTAAAAAAAGAAGTAGGTCTTTCTTAAGAAAGTGTATACTCGGAAGCAATTCAAGCCATTTTTCTGTCTCCATACATCAAACAGCCCTAAATTGTCCATTAAATTTAAAAAATGGGTAATTTATCTTGAGCCTTTTTTTTTATCTTTAACCTTTTTTTCCTCAAAAACTCTTTCTGGTTGTGGGTTGTAATTTCCCCATAAATCATTTACAGAACAGTATTTTATCCTCATTTGGGGCATAAATTCCCAGTCTTAGCACCATGCAAATTAATGTCCACCGTCAACGAAGTCAATGAATATACTGTGCGCGTCAGTCAGTACAATTTCTGGTTTTAGTTGGTGATGAATATAATAGTTTCAATTAATAGTAATATACAGTTTAATTTTTTCCCTTGCTCCTGCTGAAATAAATCCTTTCCCCGTATTTGTATAAATTATTTATGTCCATTTTAACAAGAAAAGAAATGTAGGCAAATTATATCTTGTTTTAATGTTTTTTAAATTAGGATTTTTTTCCCTTTTCTCATTTGAGGAGCATTTGCTCCATTTATTATTCCACCTTAAGCATGTGTAATCCATAATCCATAAAAAAAACGTTAGGAAAATCAATAGCCGTAGTAGTGCCTCGCTCGGTATCTTCCCTGTGAAGCTGTTCTAAGCTGAAATTTAATTCACTTTGGGCTTGCTGACATTAAGACCTGACGGAGATCTTTCACTCACTCCTGGGCCAGGCTGACAAGAACAGCAGCAACCAAAAAAAAAAGGCTGCAAAATCTTCTTTTATTTGTTTGTTCGTTTGCACATTATTCTTAGATGTGCTTAAGGCATCTCGGTGCCCTTATTTCTAAATCTCGGCTTAGTTTCCCGATTCCCCATCTCAGCTTCTCTCTGAATCCTGTTCAGCCGAAACACCATTTCCTTCCTCTGTTTCCTTGTTTATTCTTTTGTAGAAGTTGTTTGCAGTCCTTTCCTTTACGAGGATTATATGGTGAGGTCATGGCTCCGTGGTGAAGGTGAAACCTTGCAGTCCTGTTGTGTGTGTTTAATTTGTGGCATCTCATGGCCGAAACTGTTTATAGGACTTAAAAAATAGGGGAACTAGTCCTGCATTTACCACTACAATGGAGCCCTGGAGTTTCTGTAAGTCGTGATGGTCGAATATCGAGGCACCCATGGGACCAGGTCTGATTTTATGACATAAGTCACAATGGTTGTATATCCCATGTGATCAGATCTGATTTTATGAGTTTTTATGCAGCAGTTGTTCAGTGAACATGACAATCATTAAGCAAACGCTATGATACTTAAGTGAATCCATGTACTGTATCCCAAAGGGTGGTTTTTTTTTTTTGCAGAAACTTACAAAAAAAAAATGGAGGAAACTGGCAAAAAACATAAATCCTAGTCATATGGCCATGCAGTGCTACAACTGGCTGTGCAAGTAAGCTGATTGCCAAGTGCCCAAAATGCAATCATGTGATTGCAAGGACATGTCACAACTCTGGAACCAAGTCATAAGTAGTTCTTGGGCGGGGGGAGTTGTAACTTTGAATTGTCACTAAGTGACTGATCATAAGATTTTTATTTATTTATTTTATTTTAATTACATTTATATGCCACCTTCTCCGGAGACTCAGGGTGGCTTACACAACCCAATGTGCTCAGCAATAGCCTTCCTTCCATTGTATATGCCTGCTTATTATTACTAAGCGGCATTTTTACAAAGTCAGCTAATTGCCCCCAACAATCTTGGGTCCTCACTTTACCTACCCCGAGAGGATGGAAGGCTGAGTCAACCTTGAGCCTGGTGGGATTCGAGCCTACAGTAGTTGTAGAGCTGGAACTTAAATGCAGGCATTAACAGCCTGAGCCACCAAGGCCCTTAAGATGACTCCCTGTCAAAGTAGTCAGTGGACTTGCTCTGTATTTAGTAGGTTTGTGCCTTGATTCAACTCCCTCTTTCCAGCTTAGTTTGGTTAATAACAGAATAAGGGACCTGGGAGGTTTTCCAGTCCACCCCCTGCTCAAGCAGGAGAACCATTGCAGAGAAATGGCTGTCCAGTCTCTTCTTAAAAGCCTCCAGTGATGGAGCCCTCCAACTTCTGGAGGGAAGCTATTCCATTGGTTAATTGTTCTCACTATCAGGAAATTTCTCCTTAGTTCCAGGTTGCTTGATTAGTTTCCATCCGTTGCTTCTCATCCCACCTTTGCTTTGGAGAATAGGTTGACACCCCAACTCTTCTTTGTGGCAGCTCCTCAAGTACTTCAGCGCATCTTTCACTCCCCCCTGCCCCCTTACCTTCTCCTGACTTTCCTGATAGTCTGTCCAGCAAAATGGCTGGTGCCTAGAATTGCTTTTCTTTGCATATTTGCCAGCCAGAATTATATTCTAGTGACCTATCAGTCCCATCAATGGGAGTGCAGATCGGCTAAACAGTAGCTAGGCTTTTTAAAAAATTAAACCAGGGTCTGCACTTTTCCCCCTCCTCCCCCCACCCCACCCCCGAAGGGCAGGAGCAATTAAAACAATGGAGCCAAGTGTGTCATGACCTCATGGGAATAAATCTGAGTTTCAGACTGGGGGGTTTATTTCACTCTGGAATGTGACACTGGGTCCTTTGCACTAATCGTGATTAAAAAGGCTTGATTTATATCCCCCTTGCAGTCAAGAGAAGATTTCTGATTATTGGGAGGTGGGAGTGGGAGGGAAGAGAAGGAGGAAAATGCTGGCCTTTGGATTTTGTGCTAGAGACTCCCCTTCCTCAATTCCCCACACAGCCTCTTGCACCAAAATGGTGTTTTCTGAGGATTGCAAAATTCCATCCTGTCTGTGCACAGGATACTTTGCTCATCGCTCAGGAAGGGAAAAGGAGAAGTGGTAAAGTGGAAAAAGGTTGCCTTTAAGCCATTTACTCCTATTTCCCCCACCGTAATTTTAAAAAAAAACCATTCTTGCCCTTCTGGTAAAAGAAGCTTTAAAAAAAAAATTAAAAAGGTGCGAGCTATAAGGAGGATGCAGGTAGTGCTTGACTTACAGCTATTCATTTAGTGACTGTTTGAAGTGAACAGTAGCCCTCAAAAAAGTGACTTAACGACTGTGTTCCACTCTTATGACCGTTGCCACATCCCCATGGTCACGTGATTTACAATCAGACACTTGACAGCTGGTTCACATTTATGACGTGATCCTTGGGGTCACATGGTCCCTTTTTGCGACCTCAGTGAGGAAATTAGGTTCACTTAACAACCGTGTTCCTGACTTAACTGAAGTGTTTCACTTAACGCTGGCAAGAAAGGCTGTAAAATGGAGCAAAACTCACTTAACAACTATCTCGCTTGGCTCAATTGTCGTAACTCAAGGACTACCTGTATGGTTTTCAACAGCCCTTCATTCTAAGCCTTGGGCCATCCAGAAGCAAAGGTTTCAGTTTTCCCTTCCCCAATTTGATTTACAAATCCCTTGAGAAAAGAAACGTTGCAACCCAGTGTAGTTCCTAAAAGTGTACACATACTGCAAATTTAAGTTGAATAAAAAGGAGGAAGTTAGAAATCAAAAAAGCCCTACCTGCTTTTCCAAATAGTTCCTTTTTTTTCTTTTCGAGTTGGTTTTATTTTGTTTCATTTTTCTTTTTAACAGCTATAAATAATAAATAGCAATGCACTGGAGTTCTTAATGTTAGCCATTAAGCTCTAAGACAGAAACCTTTTTTATACTATAAAATAATTGAATGTATTTCGCCATCGTCTCTCAAACTTAGCTTTACAGTTCAAACAATTTTAATAACTTTTTCAAAATTATCCTTTTAGCATTGATATAACCTTGTTTCTCCTTAACTTTAAAAGTTTACCTTATCCGAACACACCACAGTATTAATAGTTTTTAGTTTGCATTGCATAATGCCACAACACCCCACGCTGGTGTTGGGAAGAAAAACAGAAGGGGTGAAGTCACCTGGTTCTTTGTTCAGCAAAGGGAAGCTGTTCCTATGTTTCCAAACAAAGCACTATAAAAATATTCTGGCACTGGCAGGGTGGTTAAGAAGGGCGTGGAGAAGAATACAAACAGACTTATGTGTGCTTTTTCAAGAGGCAACTGGGCTTGGTTTTTTTTCTTTTTCTTTTGAAGACGTTTCGCTTCTGTTGGAAGAAATATCCTTCTGGGTTTAGTTCCAAGTGGGGAAGAAAGACACTGGAAACACGGAGGCTGCTTGGAAAATGGTTTAATGATGGACAGGACCCCGTGGCTTGGAACTCCAAAATGAAAAGGACGACCACATGCTTCAAGATGTTGGGTGAAGGAAAAGAAGGGAAAAAGGGCAGAGATGCTGAGAGTCCCTTGGTTTTATACCCTCTGTTGGGCTTGGGCCCCACCTTAGTGTTACTAACTTTGTAGGCTTTGTCTGGACCACATGGCTTAACCCGAGTGCTGGCTGAAGCAATCTTGCCAGGCCAGGTGGTGAGATGGGTAGTAGAATGGCCTAGGTCTTAATGGCCCACCCATTAACAAAGGTGGGGGTGAGCTTCTGCCTCTCTGAGTTTCTCCTTCCCTTTTAGGGGAAATATTCTGCCTTTTTAATATTTCCTAGGATATTTCATTTTTCTAGGAGGGGGGTGGGTACTATCTTCGTACATTTCTCATCCAGGAATCTTCTTAAGCTCTTGACAGGATAGTGGGGAATGGTCTTCAAAAGGGAGAAACAAGAAAGTCCAGTTGCCTCCTGAGAAAGCACCTTTGGGACAACCATGACCTGGATAACTGAGAATCACAGACTGTTGGGAGTTAAAGCCTACCCCTCTCCTAGAGAAATGAAATATTTTAGGATATATATTAAAAAGGCAGAATATTTCCCCTAAAAGAGAAATAGAAACTCAGAGAGGCAGAAAGCCCCCTCCCACTTTTGTTAATGGGCCATTAAGGCCTGGGCCAGTCTGTTCTACATAACAAAGACCTACCTCCTTCAGGCCATTCAGTTGCCCTTCAGTTGCCCTTCGTTGCATCACCCAGCAAGTTTCAACCAAACTTAGCAGACAGACAGCCTACAAAGCTAGCTAGGACCTCTGACAGCAACCAATCAGGATATAAGCTCAAATTCAAATCCCAACAGAGGGCGTAAAACCCAGGGACTCCCAGCATCTCTTCCCTTTTTCACCCAGGAGTCCAAGGCAGGTGATCCTGCCCACCCTTAAACCATCTTTCCAAACAGCCTCCATGTTTCCAGTGTCTTTTCCCCTACTTGGAACTGAACCCAGAAGGATATTTCTTCCAGCAAGACTTACAGACTGACTCATAGGGTTGGAAGGGGCCTTGAAGGTCTTCTAGTGTTAACTCCCTGCTCAAGGCAGGAGACCTTCCACCATCTTGGACAAATGGTTGTGAACTCCAAAACCTCCAGTGATGGAGCACCACCCACACCTCCAGGAGGAAAATTGTTCTGTTGATTAATTGTTCCTACTGTCAGGAAGTTTCTCCTCCATTCTAGATTGGCGTTTCTCTTTTTACAAGCTTCTCATTACTTCTCCTCCTGCGTTTTGGTGCATTGGAGAGTAAGTCAACTCCCTCTTCCCTATGTAAAGGTAAAGGTTCTCCTTGCACGTACCTGCTAGTCATTTTTGGCTCTAGGGGGCACTACTCGCCTCCGTTACAAAGCCAAAGAGCCAGCGCTGTCCGAAGACGTCCCCATGGTCATGCGGCCGGCATGACTAAACGCCGAATGCGCATGGAACACTGTTACCTTCCAACCAAAGGGGTCCCTATTTTTCTACCTGCATTTTTTACATGCTGTCGAACTGCTAGGTTGGCAGAAGCTGGGACAAGGAACGGGAGCTCACTCCGTGACGCGGCGCTGTGGATTCGAACCGCTGAACTGCTGACCTTTCTGATTGACAAGCTCAGCGTCTTAGCCACTGAGCCACCACGTCCCTCCTCTCTATCAGAGCCCCTCAAGTTTTGTCATACTGCCATTATGTCAATTATCTCTCTCTCGATATATATCTACTGTATATCTATTTGTATTTCTATACAGGCAGTCCTCAACTTACAAACCACAATTGAGCCCCAAAATTCTGTTGCTAAGTGAGACTGATGTTAAGTGAATTTTGCCCCATTTTATGACCATTCTTGCCACGGTTGTTAAGTGAATCTGCTGTGGTTAAGTTAGTAACCCAGTGGTTAAGTAAATCTGCCTTTCCCATTGACTTTGCTTCTCAGAAGGTCGCAAAAGGGGATCCCTTGACCCCCGGGACACTGCAATCGTCATAAATATGAAGCAGTTGCCAAGCATCTGAATTTTGATGACGTGACCATGGGGGTGTGACAAGGGTCATAAGTATGAAAAAGTCATAAATCACTTGATCAGTGCTGTTGTAGTTTTGAACAGTCACTAAATGAACTGTTGTAAGTGGAGGACTACCCTATCTGTGTTAAATATGCTGCCCATCTCACTATTCCGAGGGACTATTGAGTGGGTTGCAGTAGTATAAAAGCATAAATATAAAAACATTAAAAGCATCAAGAGCCTCGGGGGTGCAGTGGTTAGAACGTAGTACTGCAGGCTCCTTCTGCTGCCTGCCGGCTGCCTGCAATTTGGCAGTTCGAATCCCACCAGGCTCAAGGTTGACTCAGCCTTCCATCCTTCCGAAGTCAGTAAAAGGAGGACCCAGATTGTTGAGGGTAAGAGGCTGACTCTGTAAACCCCTTAGAGAGGGCTGTAAAGCACTGTGAAGCGGTATAGAAGTCTTAAGTGCTATTTCTATTATTTCTATTTCTATTATTTCTTCTATTCTATTTCTCCTTCCTTCTTTCTCTAATCCATCCCATTCCATTCATTATTCCATTCCATTCATTATTCTATTCTATTCTATTTTATTCTATTCTATTCCATTCCATTCCATTTCATTCTTCTATCGTTCTATCCTAACCTATTATTATTCTATTCTATTCTAGTACAGTAGTAGTTAGAATACAGTATTGCAGGTCAACTCTGCTGACGGCCAGCAGTTTGATCCTCACCGGCTCACGGTTGACTCAGCCTTCCAAGGTCGGTTAAATGAGGACCCAGATTGTTGGGGCCAAGAGGCTGACTCTAATCCACTTAGAGAGGGCTGTAAAGCACTATGAAGCGGTATGTAAGTCTGAGTGCTATTGCTATTAAGATTAACAATTAAAAAGAAGGTTAAACTCAAGCATACAGGGATGGACTTTGCCTCTCACTCAGTCAGCCACCTCCAGCATAGCCTGCCCTCATCAGGTCCCCAAGGCCTTCCTGGAAGGCCAGAAGGATGGTGGAGGCAGATCTCAACTCCAATGACACAATTTCCAGTGAGACATAATAGCTGATAATGCAGAAGCCAATGTTTTGGTTCTCCAGATTAGAATTCTTTTATTGGCCAAGTGTGATTGGACACACAAGGAATTTGTCTTGGTGCAAATGCTCTCACTGTACATAAAAGAAAAGATACCTTTGTCATGAGTCAAGAATCATCAGATACAACACTTGATAGTCATAGGGTACAATAAGCAATCAAATCTAGGAAACAGTCAATGTGATGGACAACTGAGAAAGCCAGGTGTCCATTTTGTCCTCCAGTTGCTGCTTCCCAAGGTCACGAGGCTCTCAGGCCATCCCCTTGACCAGCCTGTCCTCTTTCCCACAGAAAAGAACGGCCTGTCGTTTATCGAAACCTCTGCTTTGGACTCTACAAATGTGGAAGCTGCTTTCCAGACCATCCTGACTGGTGAGTGGGGCTTTAGAGGCCACGTAGAGTTCTTCTTGTCCCTGAAGTTCTTAAAAAAGTATCTGGCTGACTTTGGCCTTCATAGATGGATAGCGCTTGGGTTGAAGGACCAGCGGCAGGATTGAATCCTGAATTAGGAATTCTTTGGGAGAAATTCTGCTTTCCTCTTGCAACTCTCCATCACTTACTGCTGTTGTTCTCCAATATACAGGAGTTCCCTCTGAAAGAAGGAATGAAATTGCGACAAGACCAAAATGTCCAGATAATGGGCAATATTTTATGTTGTAAAACATATTTTTCCCCATGTTGGAAGCACCAAAGTGCTTCCGTGGCAAAAGGATTTGCCAGCGGCCTCATTGTTGCCCAGAGGGGGTGTCCAGTTGGGGGATCCTTTTATGGTCCCAGGAAGTTTCCCACTGAAGGGGTACCCATTAATCTACTTGTGGTTGCCCGCTTTCCAACTGCTGGGCTGGCAGGAGCTGCAGCGTGTGACGGGAGCTCACCCCGTCCTGCAACAGTAACAGGACTTGAACGCGAGCCTGCTGATCGTCAGCCCAGCATTCTGACCACGTGAGCACCATGCTCCTCCATAAAAACGATAGAAGATTACAAACTTGAAGAAAGAAATGGGTAAACCAGGTTAGCTGCCATCCCATTTTTCCTTCTCAAAGCGTTCCGCCTGCCACCTAGCAAAACGTTGGTGCATCATGGGTGGTGCATTTGCAAATCAGCAAACAAAAAGGAATTCATCTGGATGGCCAGAAAAATTTATAAAAAGGGGGCACAATGCACGTATTGCATATTTTCTGTTAAAATCTATGTACAGAAAGCAGGTTGTCCCATCCGATTTTTAAAAATTGCCATTGCTATATCTTGGTTGTCCACATGAGCAGTGAGGAGAAAAGTCCGTCCGTTCCATCAGGCACACCCCAAAAACAAGCAAACCACAGGGAGACTAGATTTCCCTCCTGACGTGTTTGTAGTTCAATGAAGTTTTGAGAATTCTGCAAGCTGAATTTGTATCCCAGGAAAAATGGGTGTGGAAGTGATGGTTAAAGCCCTTTCAGTGCACAGCTGGGTTATGCCTGAAGGCTCCACTTTTGCCCTTCCTATGTGCAGTGTGGTAAAACTGACTTCCCTTTCTTTTGAAATTCTTTGGAACTGTCGGGGCATTTTCGTTTCTGAGCAGTTAATGCCACCAGTAAATGATCTGCAGAAAAGACACTAAGGAATTTGCTGACAGCAGCATTTCAAGAGCATAACCTCAGTCTTTGTTTTTAAAAAGATATTGCCCTTCTCTAGGAAAAGAGGATAGAAAAAAGGAAAAACATAAGAAATAGAAAAGAGGTGCGCAAAATAAAAAGAAAAATTTAAATCTTGCAAGTTTTAACTCTTAATGACACATCCTACCCCAAGTTGAATATTTTGTTGGTAAACTTCTCCTCTTCCTTCATTTCCCCAGCTGTCTCGTGGCCTTGGCGTGCTCCAAGAACCATGGCACATCTGGATGCACGTGTGTCTTTTATTCCTTCCCTCAAAAGCAGGGCAAGGCTGTTCTTTCTATGATTGCCCAGTTTTGAAAGCATGGTTACCCTTTGCCTCTGGAATGTCAGGCTGGTTGAAGACACGCCATTCACCAGTCCTGAATATTCCACCTACACCCATTCCAATAAATGGTTAAATTAGTATTTTTTGTAAGTCCCCCAGAATAACTGAGAGTGAGTGGGTAGCCATATAAATTCTCTATGTAAAAAAACAATAAATAATGGAACAACTGTTTTTTTTTTGGGGGAGATGGGGCCAAATTGAGACATGCAGGGAGAAACGTGGCGATTCTGAACACCAGTGGAAGGAAGTGAGGGGAAGAAACAGGGACGGGAGGCTTCCCTGTGACCCTGGGTGCAATCCTTTGGGGACAGGGGCATGGGTGGGCTTCAAAAATTTTAGCAATGGGTTCTCTGTCCGGTTGCTGGGTGGGCGTGGCCTAGTCACCCCCCTGCACCACATCGGGGTGGGGTTTGCCCTCCCCAGACTCCGGAGGCTTTCCTTCAGCCTCCAGGAGGGCGAAAATGGCTTCCCCAGACTCTAGAGGCTCTCTGGAAGCCGGAAACAGGCCCATTTCCACCCTTCCCTGTCAGAGCGTTTGACAGCGTGACTACCTTTATGAGACAAGCCAGGAGCAAAACACAGCACACAGAGACATAGACATTAACAGTGGTTTATATACTACAGTTATATACAGACGTGGTAGGCAAAATACCTTTAGAAGCCAGCTTTCTTCTTCTTAACACCCGGAGAACTTCTGCACTGAATACTGGTCACAAGGAAAGAGAAGCATGCCCTCTAATGGCTGCCTTTTATTCACACACCTCTTAAGGGGATCTTTAATCTCCAGTCTTAAAGGGAAAATACTCACGCTATGCTGAATCACTCTTGTTACATCAGCCTACATCTGGCAGCTATTCGCTGCTGGTCAGTTCTTAACATTCCCGAATGTTTGGGAGGCCCGTTTTTCACCCTACCTGAGCCTTTGTGCGTGCCCTGCGCTTACCTGTGTCCAAAACGGGCTGCGTGGGAGTTCCTGGGAAGGGCGGGGCAGGGTGGGCAGGGCAGGCAGGAGTGGGATTTGGGGGTTCTCCAAAGTGCGCAGAATCTTAGCTAGGGGCTCTCCTGAACCCCTGCGAACCCCTAGCAGCCCAGCCCTGGACAGGGTATTGTCCAACCTTGGCCATGCAGAGAAGGGAGAGCAGGCAATGGGGTGGCCCAGCCTCACCCTACTTGTCCCATCACATCACTCTGGGATTCCCTCCAGATATTGGCAAGTGGAAGGTCAGAAGTATTCTGGATTTTGTTTCTGCTGAACTATGTGGCCCACCTGAAGCATTTGAGAAGAATACAGGTAGCCGTCGACTTCACAGCCATGTTTGACCCCAGAATTTCTCTTGCTAAATAAGATAATCGTTAAGTGTATTTTCAACCACTTTACGACTTTTCTTGCCACATTTCTTAAGTGAGTCTCTGCAGCTGTTAAGTATTTAACAATGGTTGGTAAGTGAATCTGGCTTCCCCATTGACTTTGCTTGTCAGAAGGTCCCAAATCCCATGATCCCCGAGACAGTGGAACTGTCATAAATAGTCATTTGCCAAGCGTCTCAACAGTCCTGAGTCACTTTTCCCAGTGCTGTCGTAACTTCGAACGGTCACAAAGCAAACTGTTTGTAAGTCGAGGGCCACCTGTATCTGGAATGTGCAGTTTGAAACAAACCACATTTTCTGTTTCACACAGAGCTCGGGGTCAGGGAAGCGGTCTTCTGAATTAAGGTTAAAGTTTAGTTTAGTTTGTGTCATTGCACATCGTAGAACAAAATTAAATACCATCTTCAGTGTACTATACAGCAGAATTCAATAGAGCTACTGTCCTGGGATGGAAGCTGTTTTTCAGCCTATTTGTCCCTGTTTTTATTATTATCCTGTACCGTCTGCCAGATGGTAATAGTTCAAAACAAGGATGCCCAGGATGAGGTGGATCTTTGAGGATGTTTTGAACTTTCTTAAGGCAGCGGGAGCTATGAAGCTCTTCCAAAGAGGGGAGAGGGCAACCAATGATCTTCTGAGCAATGACATTCACCTTCTGGAGTGCTTTCCTATCTGCCCCTGTGCAAATGGCAAACCCTACACAGGTGCAGTAAGTTAAAATGCTCTCTATGCTGCAGCGGTAGAAGGTCACCAGCAGTTTTACATTCAGTTGTTGTTTTCTGAGAAGTCTCAGGTAGTATAATCTCTGCTGGGCCCTTTTGGCTAGGGTGCAATGTGAGCATCCCGGGCCAGGTCCTCTTTTAGGGTAACACCCTGAAAAGCCCTGCAAAAGTAGGCTTGTATCCTGTTGGAGCCTCATTTGGCTCCCCCACTGCCCCAATTAAAGGAAAACAATAGGATTGATTTATTTCAGGAATGTGTGTCCTGAAAATCCAGAGGCCAGGTATCCTAATTAACCACCGGGGATTATGGCAAGTCTCAAAGGTAGCATTTGCAATATTACGTGTCCAATGAGGTAGGAAGTGTCCCTGGATCTCTGCTTGATAAACAGCAGCTTAAAGGAGATAAGAACGTGATCTTCTGGAATTTGGAAGTGGTGCTTGGAATGGTTTTAAGTTCAGGTGAAAACCAGTCATCCCAGGACAGGTTTTAATCCCCATAAAGCAGGAAGAACTCTCTGCCAGGGCATTGGGTCAATAGAAGTCAGGGCTCAGCAAGGAAAGGCTTAGACATTCCAAGAAATTGACTCAGTACAGACCAGCTTTTGCAACCCAAGATGTGTGGCGTTTACAGCTCCTAAAATTCCAGGCATACCAATCTCCTGAGCTGAGGTCTCCGGCTGTCCCATGACTAGCCTGAGAGTGGGCAGGATGTGGAGCCAGTGTGCCCAGGCCCCACAGAAATCTTGGGAGTACCTCCTGCAAAGTACCTGTAGAGGCTACCATCAGATTGTAATTGCCAAGGAGATAGAAGATTGCCAGAATAGTCAAGACGATGGGATTTTTAAAAAATCAATTATATGTATGAAACCATTTCTTGCCTCCATGATACAGGTAATCCTCAATGTGCAACAGTTCGCTTTAGTGACTGTTCAAAGTTACAACGGCACTGAAAAAAATGACTTATGACCCGTTTCCATATCTTGTTCTCGGGTCTACTGTTTCAATGGCAGTTGGTTGGACTGTTCATTGTTACCTTGTTTGGCAGTTTTTGATTGGGATATTGTTTGCTTCTTGATTGATGGTCTGATCTTAATCTTGACTTTAAAATAGAATTAGTCCATCTGGTTGTATTTTTGTCTGGAGCACCTCCCTTAGTCGACTTAGGCCAGAGGTCCCCAAACTTGACAACTTGAAGACTTGTGGACTTCAACTCCCAGAATTCTTCAAGTTGCCAAGTTTGGAGACCTCTGACTTAGGCAGTGGAAACTTCCAAGTTGGGAAGAGTCATTTCATGTTGGTTGTTCCGGGTTGGGAGTAGGAACCTTTATGGCCAAAGTGTCTCCATCTCGGCCTTGGACATCAGTAACAGGCTGGCTTTGCCAACTTTCTAATGGCTTATTTCTGATTCCAGCTGGCGGAACACACTATTCTTCACCATTTATTTCATTGTCCATTGGAATAGATCCCCAGGCTCAATCTTGTTAACTACCTAAACGATGACTGAATAGGTCTACCCTTAAAGCCTAGCTGATGGATCGTTCAGTTCGATCCGGCAGTTGACAAGGGATGGCGTCGGCCCATCTAAACAGCGCCAAGGTTTGGAAAGCAGCCTCAAACTAATGACCACGGGGAAAATGTCAGAAGAATGTGCATTTGTTGATCTATGGATTGGTTGCTTTTTCTTTGAGTTTATCTGTGTGCCTTACAAGAACCTGCTCACAAAGCAGCTAGCTAGTGGAAATAAGATGTGCAAGAGGGAGAGTGAACCGACATTCTCAATTTTTTCTAAAAAAAATAAAATATCAGAGGCTCCCAATAACCCCAACTTCTCCAAATGAGAACAAGTATACAGGTAGTCCTCAACTTAACGACTGCAGTTGGGACCAGAATTTCCATCACAAAGCAAAGTTAAGGGACTTGCGCCCAATTTGATTACCTTTTTTGCCACCGTTAAGCAAATCACTGCAGTGAATTGTGTGGTTGTTAAGTGAATCATGAGGTCATTGAGCAAATTGGGGTTCTGCCGTTGACTTTGCTTGCCAGAAGCCAGCTTGGAAGGTGGCAGGTAGTGATTATGAAGAGTGTCAGGGCTCCAGCATCCACCCCCATTCAAATCATGAGTCTATAGCCGCATCTCTCAGAGTTTAAAGATTTATTAGGAGTGAACATGCAGGTGCTACCTGGGTGTAGCTGACTCTGAGACACATCATTCATTTCCCCCTTGACCCTGGTCTTCCCCCCCCCTGGATGTATATTCTGCAATAGGACACATCCATAGCCAAGAGTCATCAATCATGCTCTCCGGTAATAATCTTGCATGCCAGAAGCTTCCCCCACCTAGAAATTATCTATGAAAGCATTTAAGGAATGCACTACTTCTCCCACTCCCTTTCTGCTGGCAACTCTAAAAGACCAGAGAAATATTTTTGAGTTGACAGAGAGGTTGCAACGGCCATAAAAGAATGCCAGTTTCCAAGGGCCCGAATTTTAATGAAGTGATTGTTGGGAATGCTGCAACGATTATAAGTGTAAGGGCCAGTTGTAAGTCAGTTTTTTTCAGTGCCATAGTAACTTTGAATGATCACTAAACAAATGGTTGTAAATTGAAAGCTACCTGTACTTACATAGCAAGAGAAGACCTGAAGTGAAGCTTAGGAGGAACCAAATGGAGTAGATGTTCACAAGCTAACCCTTCCTGTAAGGGGTCTAGGGTAGGGGCCTCCAACCTTGGCAACTTTAAGACTTGTGGACTTCAACTCCCAGAGTTCCTCAGCCAGTCCACAAGTCTTAAAGTTGCCAAGGTTGGAGGCCCCTGGTGTAGGACAACCCACCAGGAACAACTCACCATAGCTATGGCCAACTCACTGCAGAACAACTCGCTGCAGGCCAAGAGTTAAAATAATATCAAAGAAATAGTCAAATAGAATCATTAAAGAAAGGAGGGACAGAATAACATGCGAACGGCAAAAATTAAAATTATTTTAGATAATAGATATTTTACATTTATATGCCGCCTTTCTCTGAAGACTCAGGGCAGCTTACAATTTTTGGGATGCAACCCAGCGTGCTCAGCAATAGCCTTCATTCCATTGTATATGCCTGCTTATTATTACTAAGCGGCATTTTTACAAAGTCAGCTTATTGCCCCCAACAATCTTGGGTCCTCAATTTACCTACCCCGAGAGGATGGAAGGCTGAGTCCACCTTGAGCCTGGTGGGATAGTTAATTTGGGATTGCTGAATTGTCTCGTGGCAAGTTGTCCCATTCCACCTGTAAGTGGGGCTCTATGGTTGGCGCATGTATGGAGGAGGGTGAATTCCAGAATGGGGGCCTCAGCCCCTCTCCCTGCTCTTCCTCCCTGGTCACCCGCAGCTTCTCTCTTTCAGAGATTTATCGCATTGTGTCGCAGAAACAGATGTCAGACAGACGCGAGAACGACATGTCTCCAAGCAACAACGTGGTCCCCATCCACGTTCCTCCAACCACGGAGAACAAACCAAAGATGCAGTGTTGTCAAAATATATAAGAAGTTGTAACTCCTGGAAAGCGGTGTATCTTCCCCCGGATCTGAATGGAACTAGAGCTTGAGCTGACATTACTTTTACGTTTCCTCTCTTGTTCTCTACTCTCTCTCCCCCATTTTTTGTCCCCTTTCCGTTAGGTTTTTGTCTTTATTTTATTCTCCTCTCTCCGTTCCCTCATTTCGTCACCGTTTTCTCCTTGTCTTCCACCTCAGTGCTGTGACTCATCTCTTTTCACACGAGGCTGCAGCATCATTCGGCATGCTCGCGTCCTGCAAGGCAAACCTGGTTAACCAGTCGCAGTGGATCGCCTGCCTGGCTCACCTCGGGAAGGAGCAGAGGTGGCTTCTGTCGAACCGTCACCGATTCAGACACTCCCGTCATGATTTGATAACTCCCTTGTCCACTATGGCCTCAGCGCTTAGATGCCATCTCTCTCTCGGCCTTTCATGTCCCAGTGCCCTGCAGATTACAGCTCCCATCATCCCTTCCAGCCCCACTGTTGGCCTGAGATAATGGGAGGTGTAGAAAAATGGGTCTGGAGAAAGCCAGGTTGAGAGAGCCATTCGTTCATCCGGTGGGCAATGGATGGCCTGGGCCCTTGGGTCAAAAAATGCCAATGGTTTGTTGGGTTGACTTTCTTTCTGACCAGAGCTGTGACCCTGTTTGGAAGACCCAAGTCGGGGGAATAACCTCTGTGAACAGCTGGGCCTAACAGTTTAGCATCACAAGCAGGGCCTCCGGTCCCTCCCTGGGCGGCTTGGTCCTGTGGTCTCACTTTTGGAATTGGCTTTGTTGAGGCCACACCCAGCATAGCCTTTCGATGGGTTTTTATTTGGTCTGAGCAGATGGATGACGTCTCCCCTTGCAAGCAAGGAGAGGATCAATCATCTGGCTGACGAGGCCACTGTGCGAATTAAATTATTGCAGCCCACTTGGCTCAGGCCCCACATCTGTTGCTGGATGTTGGATGCCACGTAGTTACCCTAAGAGGGAAGTGCCACCTCGCTCCGCTTGCTAGTCCCTGTGGCTCGTTGTTTGTGGTATTTAGTGTGTTGCATGATCTAGTATGGGCCCCGGGGGGGATCATTTTGCACATTGCACATGTACAGGTGATGGAGAAGGCTTGGAGGTTGGGCATCGCAGCTCCTAAGAAACCCAGACTTTTTAATGAGAATTGTCAGCAAAACTGGCACTGATGCATCCTCCCCCCCACTCATCGCCCGCCCAAGACTTGACTTAAACTGGTTTAGTTTCTGAGGAGGGGGCCCCAGTTCCTGGCCTGGAACTCCTTGAAACTCTTCAGTTGCACACTAAAAGCCCAGGAGGCCTTCCTCAAGGGATTGAGCACTTCTGGGTTTCTAGAGGACATTCCTTCTCATCTCACTCCCCCAGGCAGCCTTATGGTTTGCAGCCCACACTGCCTGTCCGTCTGCAGCACTGTTCAAAAGCGGGGTTAGGGTTTCCACACACAGAATTGTGCAGTCTTTGGGAAGCCCAGCTGAAGACGAAAGAGTCCCAGGTTTATGGGAGGGAGGGAGGGAGGGAGGGAGGGAAGGAAGAAAAGGAAGGAAGGAAGGAAGGAAGGAAGGAAGGAAGGAAGGAAGGAAGGAAGGAAGGAAGGAAGGAAGGAAATGCTTCTTGCAGATCTGTTCTTCCTGCTGTGTTGAAAGCTACTCCACTCAGCTCGTCTGCCAGTCTTGCAGTGCTCATGACGTGTAAGGCGCACCGAGGGCATTGCTGTAGTCCAGTCATCTTGTTTTTGTTTTCCTTCTCCAGAGTGTTATTTCTCTGCACACTTTTTTTGTTGTTGTTGTTTTGGTTCTTTCCCTTCCCGCCCCCACTTTTTTTTTTTTTTTTGTAAATTGCTTTGTACTGTTATGCACATTCTGTACCTTGAGTATTTTTTAAGATTGATTTAAAATTATTCATTTTTGGAATTCTAATAAAAGAATCACAGGGGATTGTTCAGAGGTTGTGGAGTGAACTTACTTGGAATTAAAGACTCGGATGGGCCTTGGATGCTTAGAAAAAGGGAAGAGGGCCCTTGAGCTGCGGGAAGATAATTGGAATTAATGTGTGAATAAATTACGCGGATCGACCTGACGTGCAAATCTGATTCATTTATGGTTCCACTTTGCACCGTTAATTGCGTTCCCTTGGAAGAGCTTTAAACGTTGGGTGTTTTGTTATGGTGGGGAAAGAAAGCAAGTTCTCCAAATAAATTGTTTTTATTTTACTGGATGCTTCTGATGGACGAAGCATTCTGGATGAACAGAAGAACTCCATCAGCCACTTCCTTTGTCTTACAGCATGCCAAGAGGATTAAAAGCAGATTTGGGGGGAGTTGGAGGCCCCAAAATAACATGGCCACAAACTCCTCTTTATGGCCTCCAAATTTTTCCAGACCTGGTGACCACTGGCAGTGCTTACAGAATAAAGTCAGACAAAAGGCTGTTTGTCTCCACTTGGATATAAGTCATTCTAGACTCAAGACAATTGAGATCCCAATCTACGAAATTCAGCGTAGAGAAAAATAAAGGTTTTGCACTTGGGCAAGAAAAACCAAATGAGCAGGTACTGACTCAATAGCAGTAAATATATGAGGGATTATGGAGTTCTAGTAGACAATCACTTAAAGATGAGCCGGTAGTGTGTGGCCGCAGCCAAAAAAGCCAACACAATCCTAGGCTGCCTTAACGGAGGGACAGAATCAAGATCATGTGAAGTACTAGTACTGCTTTCTACCACCCTTGGAAATAATGTGTCCAGTTTTGGTCATCATACTATAAAAAAGATGTAGAGACTGGAAGGAGTGCAGAGAAGAGCAACAAAGATGATTCATAAAACAGGAACGGTTGTTGGGATTGGGTATGTCTAGTCGAGAGAAAAGAAGGACTAGAAGCATGATAGCAGTGTTCCAATATTTGAGGGGCTGCCACAAAGAAGAGGGGAACAAACTATTTTCCAAAGCACCACAAGGCAAAATAGGAAAAGATGGGAACTAATCAAGAGAACCAATCTAGAAATAAGGAAAAAATTCCTAACAGAATAATGAACCAGCAAGTAGAACAACTTGCCTCCAAAAGCTGTCGGTACTCCATCTCAACTGGAGAGCACTTGCCTGGTTTAGAGTCTCCTGCTTGAGCAGGGGGTTGGACTAGAGGACCTCCAAGGTCCCTTCCACCTCTGTTATTCTGTTACCATGTTTTTTGCTTTAAAACAATTAGCACTTTACACAGATCAGTGTACCCAAGGCTTAGAAATAATCATAGGGGGGCGGGGGAAAACAAAATGCAACAGAGAGAAATTCAGTTTATTTTTTTTAACAAGGTGTATTACCTTTGTTTGGTCAACAAATATTACAAATACGTCTTGCTTTAAAAAAAGTATTGCCATTACAACGTTGTATTATCCTTTAAAGGAACGGGTCTGCTTTTTAGTGCCTCCTGCTGGGTGTAATGTGCCTTTTTTTCCCCCCTACATCGTCTCTACCCCCCTTTATTTTGGCCATAGGACACTCCGTTACATAGTACAGCAGTCTCAAATGCAGCATAAACATTCCCTGGATCTGCAGCTGTCATTTCTCCTGCTGGAGAAAACATTCACCTGAAAACTTGCATACATTTACGAACTGGATAAGCTTATATAGATTACCCATATTTTGCATCCATACCTCCATCAGAAAGCAGGTTGGTCCTGGGCATTCTTGTATCTTCTGCAGGTATGTCTTCCTGGAAAAGTGCAGCGGTCCATATTCCTGACTTTTTATCTAGGTCGGTATGTTAATTCCCAAGTCAACTTCATTGTGAATTTGCCCAATTGAAATAAAAAAAAGCCTTCATGGGGGATTTTCTCCCCCTTGCGAATTACTGAGGTAAGACTTTTATTCCCCTCCCTCCCCCTATACATGTATTTAAAATATATATTCCCTACAGGTCCTACAAAATAAAGTTCTACTTTTTAAATATATTTTTGGATAAGGCTCTCTTGGAAAGTAAAACAGCTATTGCCAATAGTTCATATTTTTCCCCCATGCACACATGCAGCATTCGTGTAAATAATTACAGTTTTTCCCTGTGGAAAAAGAAAAAAAGTCATTCTCCGAAAATCTCACCGGGATGCATTTTCGCTCCATCCGCTGACCAATGCAGAAATCCACCCTCTGCTTTGCTTTGGAATTAGGCTTTCATGTCCCACGATTTTCCCCACCCCACCCCACCCCCCCCAAAATTCCTTGGCTTTCATTGAGGGACTAAACTAACTGTTTCCAAGCATTCCTTCTGCCATGGTAGACAGCAAAGTTGAGCTTGATAGACACAGGAATTGTTGCATAGGCAAAAGGGGATGAATATTTTTTTTAAAGTCCAGAACAAGATAATATTTGGAAAGAGCTCAAGCAGACACCTACCTAACTCACTGCAGCGTGAGAGAAGGAGAAGGCGCGGCATAATCAAGACTTGCAAACTTCTGTTATTAAAGCCAACCTCAATAAGATTACTTTTCGCCTTCCCACAGAGTGGGTTTTCTGGTCTGGTCTACCTGGTGGAGGTGACAATCATGTTCTGAAGATGGTTTGGATTAAAACTCTTCTATCAGTCCAAAGCAAGCCATCTGTGGAAGGTGTTTTCTGCTCTTAGCTACTCGATTCCTTACCTGTCCTATCAATACAATTACCCTAACATTACTAGCAAGCAAATGCTTTGGAATAAAATGTGTGAGCCGACTGTTTTGCTACCATAAGCTAACATGGCTCTCTTACAATATTCTAATACTTGTTACTAACCACAGCAGAAATCCAGTGCTGGACTCTGAAGAGATGAGACTCTTGGTTCTCCAGATGGACATAGAGTAGGGGACGATGGGGACGATGGGTCCTTCCTCTCTGCATCCATTTGATGAGAAATGTTACCCCATTTTTCCACTCCATAGCCTTGCAGGTTCCCTAGCTCATCAAACTAACGTGAAAGCATCTCACCTGCAAACATGGCCCTCTTAAATCCCCCACAATCTGATATTTGTGCCTCTCATTGAACGAACTGGTTTGGCATCTGGTTCAAGAAAGTTCAAAGCAGCTGTTGCCATAAAAACAGGGAACAAGGTTGCACTACAAGTTCCTTGTTGGTTTCCACAATTCTGATCCTAACTATTTCAGGAGCTGCGAAAGCCACCTTTAAATGCAGGAGTCTCCAAACTTGGCAACTTTAAGACTGGTGGACTTCAACTCCCAGAATTCTCCAGCCAGCTATGCTGGGAGTTGAAGTCCACCAATCTTAAAGTTGCCAAGTTTGGAGTCCGCTGTTCAAATGAATCAAGAGATCTCTGGGTCATCAAGCCAAAAATTGTCAATGCTCAACCATCCCAGATGTTACACCCAAATCTGGGATCTGTAATCCCACATCTGGAGATAACAGTCTAGTAGTCTATGCTGACGGCAGCAAATCTGTCTGACAAATGCTCAGTTTGTGACATTCACAACTGTTGTATCTTGCCATTACTGTATATATACAATGGATTATCCATCTGGGGCCTGCAACAAGTACTCTGACCCCTTTAACTTCTATATTTTACACAGTCACCAAATCTAGCAAGATCCCTATATATCCCTACATGGGATCTCATGAGATTTCAGACAAGAATGGAGAGGATCCAGTAAGCAATATTTTGTTTCCAACGGAATATTATTGCATGAGAAGTGATATAGGTACCCACCACCTGAAAAGGTTCGTTGACCCCTCCTTCACGATGCTGATAATACGTTCCATAGCTGCATTCTGTTATCCAATTTATTTCTGATTAAATAATAATTCCAACCTATCCACCTGAATGAATCCTGATTGGTTGCAAAGTTGCAAAACAGCGGATCTGATACCTTTTGTCACATTTTAGGAAGCCATTCTTTTCATTTTCCTTTCTCTTACAAATTCCACTCCACTGTGCCTTAATGGTATATGGACATTTCTTGGTGAAAGGCATCCTTTTCACTATATTAACAATTGTTGGATGAAAAGATTATACAATATCAACATTTGATCATATCCAAGAAGATCTACACGCAAACCACAAGCATTTACCCAAGCTGAAGTCCAACTGCAACCTAACAGCGATTACAGATTTCAGAAGGTACTTAAGATACAGAAACAATCTTCTTGAAATGGTGTGTAGTTGATCTTGTTATAATAGAATGATTCGAGGGAACGGCATAGCTCCATGACTGAAATCTGGTTGGCATGCACAAGTTCTCAAGTTCTACACTTGGTATCTCCAGGAAAGATTGGGAAGGATCTCTGCTAGAAGCCCTGAAAAACCACAGGTCAGTCCGTAAACATTCCTCGCCTGTGTTTTCCAGCTGTGTCGAATTTCAGGTTCCATCACTTCCATTTAGCATGGACATTAGACATCCTGACTGGGAAGGAGGATGAAATACAGCTTCCTCATACTTGGTAGCTCTTCTTATCTAGGGATTGAGTCTCCATAATTATTTGGCCAGTGACTATTGCTGAGAGTTCTGGGAACAGAAGTCTACACATCTGGAGGACACCAAGATCAAGGAAAGTTTTGCAATCCATTTCTACTAGAGTAAGCCATGTTGACGAAGGATGCCACCAGCGTCCAATTCATGTTGAGACAATTGTCATGTTTGCTTGGATAAGGCCATTGATGAACATCTTTTATGTACTTAATCCTTGGTGCATCACAAGCATGCCATCTTTGTCAGCAGAAGGACCCAAAAGTGTAATTAGGAATTCCTGTGCTTTAGCTTTTTCCAGCCCATCTCATATTCATTCCACTGCCAGAGAAAACAAGCATCTTGAGATTGTCCCAATCCACCTTACCAATGCCACCTGAGAAACAGACGGGCACGGACCTCTGTTGCAGATTAGCGCCGTTCAATCCCATCTCGTGAAGATGGATGGATGGAGACCAGCTCCTAAAGGTGGAACGATGGATACATGGGGTGGTCGAGGAGCAGAAGAAGTCATGCTCAGCAGAGTAAGCGCTTTTGTGAACTTAACCTTCCGTAAACTCTGTAGACCAAGAAGAATTTCTGAAGTTCTGCAGCCATAAAAGGACTGAATCCTTCACTCCGTGTAGAAGGAAAGAGTATCAAGTTATGGCAGCAGTGATTTTCTAAAGCACCTTGTCTCTGAGTTCCTTGAAGAAGTACTTTCTGGAATCTGGACTATACAGGAGGTTTCATAACTTATCCCAAAATCTATCTGAAAGTTATTTCATGTCTTTCTCTCTCTCTCTCTCTCTCTCTTTTTTTTTTACAAAAGAATTCTTTAAGCAGATGATAATATAGTACAGATACAGCTATAAGAACTTGCAGCAAGGGGTATATTCTCCCTCCCCCTCCATTTTTTTAAAAGCAAAAACAAATCACACAAGTGGTCCAGGGTTGACCTTGGAGATAAATGGCTTTCCGACGTCTTCTTTCTGCTGTTGGAATGCAGAAGAGCTTTCTTGGTTTTTTTCTTTTCTTTTCCTGCAACGTGTATAAAATTATTTGTGTCAAATAATAAAGAGTTTTTCATGCAGAAGCAAGTGGGCCCCAACAATTGTCTTTGGGTGGTCTTCCTCTCCTCCCATATACAGCAGGATAAAACAGAAAAAAAAAGATTGTCATCTTTGTTGTGTCCCGAGAACAATGTTCACATGGCACGTGGTTTGGGGTGGGTGGTTTGGGTTGGGGATGTCCGGGTGGCCTGGCCCTTTAAGAGGGCTTATCCCAGAGTGTCCCATGAGTGGGGCTGTGCCTTAGCGGGACAATGTCATAGTGGCTGGGGATGTGGCTGTTTCTGGGAAGATCGTATGGGTTTTGGATGTAACCAGCATTGCGGAGACGGATCTCTTGGACCACGCTGACTGTGGGCTCTGTGGAAAGAATGACAAAGAGACAGGGTTTTTGGGGGGCCCATCAAGCATCTTAATGTTTAATAGTATTTTATCTAATTTATTTGTATTCGTATTTTAATGTTGTGAGCTGCCCTGAGTCCTCAGGGAGAAGGGCAGCATATAAGTCCAATAAAATATAAATATAATTATCTTTGGAAGAGTGCCCACACGACTCAGAGTGGCGGGGGGTGTCAAACTCCATTTCATTTGAGAGCCACATCAGGGTTGTGTTTGACCTCGGAGGGCCGGGGTGAGTGTGGCCAACTCAACATCACTCATGTCAGGGCCGCCAGCAGGGGCGGGCTTCAAAAATTTTAGCAAGGGGTTCTCTGCCCAGTTCCTGGGTGGGCGTGGTCATCCAGGAGTCAGCCTCCTGCACTACAGCTGCAGGGGGGACATTTTTACCCTCCCCAGGCTCCGGAGGCAAAAATGGCCTCCCTGGGGTCCGGAGGCTCTCAGAAAGCCAGAAAGGGGGCCATTTCCGGCCTTCCCGAACTTCCAGGCGAGCCATTTTTCACCCTCCCCGAGCTCTGTGTGCACCCTGCACTTACCTGCATCCAAAACGGGCCACGTGGGGACTTCTGGGAGGGGAGGGGTGGGCGGGGCCAGCCAGGAGTGGGATTGGGGGGGTTCTCCAAACTGCACAGAATCTTAGCTAGGGGCTCTCCCGAACCCCTGCGAACCCCCAGCAGCCCAGCCCTGGGTGCCAGTGGTGGCCTGGGTGTTCTG
The DNA here is from genome assembly GCA_009733165.1 of Naja naja. Lineage (NCBI taxonomy): Eukaryota > Metazoa > Chordata > Lepidosauria > Squamata > Elapidae > Naja > Naja naja. The sequence goes on from CM019163.1 coordinate 19,904,063, forward strand.
TCAGTGAAAATGGGCCCCCGAGCTCCGTTTTCGGCTGCAACAGCAACCCTCTGCCAGCAAAAATGGAGCGGCCCTCCTGAACTGGTGGTGCAGGCTGTTAAACACCTAGCACTTAGTTCCAGATGCCTGCAATTAGTGCAGGCTCAAATCCTACCAGGCTCAAGGTTGACTCAGCCGTCCATCCTCCCGGGGTAGGTAAATTGAGGACCCAAGATTGTTGGGGGCAATAAGCTGACTTTGTAAAAATGCCGCTTAGTAATAAGCAGGCATATACAATGGAATGAAGGCTATTGCTGAGCACACTGGGTTGTATCCCAAAAAATTGTAAGCCGCCCTGAGTCTCTGGAGAAGGATGGCATGTAAATATGAATTAAAAAAAACAACTCCCTTTTTGCTGGCAGAGGCACAGTGCGGGGCAGTCCTTGGCTGTTTCCAGGGTGGTCCCGTGGATCTGGCCCACAGGCCTTGAATTTGACACCCCTGCCTCAGAGACTCACTCCTCAGATGACAGTCAGCAGACAATCCAGAAACATTTCAAGAATCCCTCTCCTTTGGGTTCTTCTGTGTAGGTAGGTAGTCCTCGACTTGCGGGAACCATTTCTGTTGCTCAGCGAGAGAGTTGTCAAGTGACTTTTGCCCCATGTTATGATCTTTCTTGCCACTGTTGTTAAGTGAATGGCTGCAGTTGTTATTTTAGTAACAGGGTTGTTAAGTGAATCAGGCTTCCCCACTGATCTTGCTGGTGGGAAGTTCACACAAGGAGATCCCATAACCCCAGGACACTGCAACCGTCATAGATACATGCCAGTTGCCAAGCTTCTGAATTTTGATCACATAACCATGGGGATGCTGCCATGGTTGAAAAATGTGAGAAAATGTGAAAAATGGCCGTAAGTAGAGGTGGGATTCAGCCGGTTATGATCAGTTCTGGAAAACCGGTAACGGAAATTTTGAGTCATTTGGAGAACCAACCAATCCCACCTCTGACTGGCCCCGCCAACCCCATCTCTTCTCTGCCTCCCATTGAGTCCCAGATGATCAGCTGGGTCTCCTTTGGTTGCCCTGCACAGGAGAACGGAGCTGGAAATCAGGTTAGTGGGGCGGGGAGGGAATGGGATTTTGCAATAGCCTTTCCCTGCCATGCCCACCAAGCCACACCCACAGAATCAGTAGTAAATCTTTTTTGAATCCCACCACTGGCCATAAATCACTTTTTTCAATGCCCTTGTGACTTCAAACGGGCACTAAACACACTGTTGTAAGTTGAGGCCTGCCCGTATCAATAATCATTATGAACTAATTGAAGGAGGAGACAGGAGTTTAAGAATGGTTCGACTTCCAAAGAGAAGATGGACCACTCGAGGTTCCCATTTCAGATCTTCCCTCCAAGCCAGCAGGAGACATGGAGATGTTTTAGGGGAAGGACTACCTGCATCCAAAACGGGCCCCGTTGGGACTCCTGGGAGGGGCGGAGATGGGAGGGGTGGGCGGGGCGGGGCCAGCCAGGAGTGGGATTTGGGGCTTCTCCAAACTGCACAGAATCTTAGCTTAGTCCCCTTTTGAGACCTGCTGACCAGCAAATCCATGGGGAATCCAGATTCGCTTAACAAGGTTAATAATTTCACAACTGTAGTGATTTGCTCAGCCACCGTGGGAAGAAAAGTTGTAAAACGGGGCAAAACTCACTAACCCATTTTCCCATTGTGGGCTCGATTGTGGCCGTATGCCAAGGACTGCCTGCCCTAACTTCTCCAAGCTGCTCTTCCCCGGGGGACTTACCAACGTCGTAGATGTTTTTGTGAGCCGGCGAAGAGGTTGGCATGTCCAAATACGACGCGTCCCGGTGGGCAGGAGACTTCATTTCCACATAGCTGTTCTCGGGCGGTTTGCGGGTCAGGATGGGGGGGTCTCGGATGGTGGCGTAGGGGTTTTCGCTGCTGTTGAGGGAAGCGGAGCTGGAGCTGTGGGCGGATTCCTTCATGTAGTCTGCAAAGACAAGAGGCCGGCTCGGTCTCTTAGCGGGCGGGAGCCACCGAGCCTCGAGGTACGGGGGTGAGGGGGTAGGGAGAGGTTGGAAACCTAGCCCTCAATGCACACAGCACGGGAACCCACCAGTTACGCCTCGGGAATGTCCGAACCACCAATGTCTCGCCAAACCATCTGCTCATCCAAACTCATGTGCAAGTCATGTCCTGAACATTTGGTGGGAAGAAAAACAACCCTTCAGTACCACAGCTCTCACGGTTACAAGGGTCTCGACGTGACAGTTACGTTTACATTTATGCGCCCATGGTGCTCCGGCCCACCCAGCCACCCGTGGAGGAGGGAGGTGCCACCCAAGGCGCCAAGGAGCATGCACAGCAGAGGTGGTATTCAGCCGATTCTGACCGGTTCTGGAGAGCCGGGAGCAGAAATTTTGAGTCGTTTGGAGAACTGGCCAATCCCACCTCTGACAGGCCCCACCAACCCCATCTATTCTCTGCCTCCCATTGAGTCCCAGCTGATCGGCTGGGTCTCCTTTGGTTGCCCTGCACAGGAGAACGGAGCTGCAAAGCAGGTTAGTGGGGTGGGGAGGAAATGGGGATTTTGCAGTATGTCCTTCCCCTGCCATGCCCACCAAGCCATGCCCACAGAACCGGTAGTAAAATTTTTTGAATCCCACCACTGATGCATGGCTGTCTCTCTTGGATCTCCTGGGAGATCACGGCCAGGTAGCGGAACACCTGGTTGAGGTGCATCAGCCACAGAGTGCCCCCCCATCCTGGGGGTGCTCAAGCTGGACTTCAGATTCAGCTCTTTTGGGAACCCATTTATCTCTCGTGGGGCTGTCAGAATCAGCGCGGCCGCTTAAAGCAGCTGTTCTCCTGATAGCAGCCGGTCCCTTCGGTTCCTTTATCACACAAAAACATGTGCAGAAGGATAATTCCTTGCTAGGGATCCCCGCAGGAGGATGTGCATGAGACACCCCCATGTGCTGTGTGTTTCTGCGCATGCATGCATCTCCTGCACACACACACACCCCGCCCCCTGTGCATGCATGCCCAATACCCGACAATCAGCTGTCGGGCAGTAGCGCGCACCAACATGCGCAGTGGGCTCTTCTGGATGACCTCTCATGTGCTGGAGGAAATGGCTCTGCATGCCACTTCTGGCACGCGTGCCATAGCTTCACCAACATGGTCATAGAGCAATTTAGCATCCGCTGTCGGTTTAATCCTGTTAAAGTTACAGTTGTTTGCAAACATTAGACTCGTAGGAGAACCTGCAAGAGATCGGTCATCAGGGGGCTTTCAAATTGCTGAAATGTGTTACTTGCAACGTTCAGAGCATTGCTTGGTATGTGCCTGGTTTTTGGGGGGGGGCACCCAAGAGACACCCTACCTGCCCTACCTGCTCCCTGAAAGCCCACCTGAATTAACCCTCTTCTGTTGCCTCCATGACCAATAACACCCTGGGCTTTTCTTTCTTCCCCACTCATGCCTGAATGCAGGAGGCTTTGTAATTTTATATTCGGTTGGGAAGCAAGTGTTTTTGTGATGGGTTGGGGTGTATTTTGGCCCCATCATGGTCTGGTGGCAGGAATTGGGTTTGGCCAGTCTAGAGAAAAGAAGGACTACGGGGTGACCTGATAACAGTATTCCAGTATTTGAGGGGCTGCCCCGAAGAAGAGGGGAATCCAATTATTCTCCAAAGCACCAGAAGGCAAGACAAAGAATAATGGATGGAAACTAATTAAGGGGAAAAGCAACGTGGAATCCTGACGTTGAGGACAATTCACCAGTGGAACAATTTGCCTTCAGAAGTTGTGGCTGCTCCATCACTGGAGGTTTTTAGGAAGAGCCTTCCAGCTCTATCCTGATTCTGGTTCTGGTGTTGGTTCATTCCCCTCCCTTCACTTCTTCCTCTTGTTTAAACTCAACACAGACTGAAAGATAGATCCATTTTTCAAGAGCTGAAAGAGAAGGTTACCTGCACTCTGAACGGTTCCCCTGTTTTGCTGTCTTTTGTTTCCTGCTCCCTTTGAAAATAGTTTGCAAGTACTTTCTTTACTTAATGCTTGGGACACGGGGAATTTAATCAATGCTATTGATTAGGGACACTGATGGGTATGTGTGTGTGTGTGTGTGTGTGTGTGTTCGTGTGTGTTCGTGTGTGTGTGAAAAAGTCAAGATGGCAGCCCAATTACACTGCCCTTTTTTCACATGTTTGCTGTTGACTTTTCCAAGCTGCCCTTCCCTTTGCAAACTCCCTTGCTTTAGGGTCTCTAATGAAATATTGGCTGTTTGAGACCCTCGGTTTTTAATTTAAATCAAATGTCTGTGGAGAACTTCCATCATCCAGGAAGATCCACCTGATTGTCCCAAAGGTGCTTTTTTCAAAAGGCAACTGGACTTCCTTGGTTTTCCCCTTGAAGATGTTTCGCTTTTCATCCAAGAAGCTTCTTCAGTTCAGGTTGAAGCAGATGACCTAATTTACTGCCTGAGAATTTGCAGCCAAAACACAGCTTGATTCAGGAAGATGATATTTGACATTTCTGGATTTTTAATTGCATTCAAGGCAACGAATGAATGAATGTCCAGACCAAGGAGGTTCTGCAGAGGGAGGGGACGATACATTGGGCCTCCTGGTTGGGCTCCTATCTGCTGGGGCAAGAGATTGCCAACATCTGGCATGTCCACCCTAAAGTAAACTAAATACAGGTAGTCCCTGACTTACAAACACCTCATTTAGTGACCAAAGTTACAATGGCACTGAAAAAAGTGACTTGTGACCCTTTCCCACACTTATGACCACTGCGGCATTCCCGTTGTTACATGGTCAAACTTGAGATATCTGGTAACTCATACTTATGACTGTTACAGTTCCCTGAGGTCACTTTTGAGCAAAGTCAATGGAGAAGCCAAATTCACTTAACAACCGTGTGACTAAGTGAACAACTGCAGTGATTCACTTAACAACCGTGGCAAGAAAGGTCTTAAAATGAGGGCAAAACTCACTTAATAAATGTCTCCCTTAGCAAAGAAATGTTGGGCTCCATTGTGGTCGTGAATCGGGGCTTGCTCAGAACCCAAGTCGTTTGCATAAGGAGAATCCAGGGATACCAGTTCGATTTGAGTTTGACTATTCAGCCCATGAAGTGGAGAGATTCTGGGAGAACATGCAGTGTCCTTCAACATTGTAGTGTCTGGCAAGGTCCTTCAAAGGAGAGAGACAGCTGTTTGGTGACAGGCTGCCTATCTTTTGACATCTACAATTTACAAGGAGCACAAGAGATTTCCTTCCTCCAATTGTATCTGGAGTTGCATGCTTTGGAGACCTGGCCTGGTTGAGATTGGTTGAAGGTTGATCCGTGATCTTTATCGCTGCAGAACTGGCTCTTTCCCAAGCCTGGCCTAACATGCTGAGCCCCTGTGTCAACCCTGAAGTGAACCTGGCTGAGGCCATCTTGGAGGCTTCAGGATTGCCACACAACAAAAGGAGGGGGGGAATAGTTGTTGAGACTCTAGAAAAAATGCAGAGAAGAACAACCAGGACGATGACTTTAACCTTAGACTGTCTATTATTGACCTCACCCCTTTCCTAAGAGGTCTGTAGGGGGCGTGCATGCATAAGTGAACCAAAGTGCCTACCATCCCTGTCCTATTGTTTCTTTTATTTTCTTACATGTATCCATGTATTTATAACACTTATACCTATTATCTTGTAAGCAATTGACTAATCAAATAAATAAATAAATAAATAAATAAATAAATAAATAAATAAATAAATAACCAGAGGCTCAAACATATGAAGAACGGTTGCAGGAACTGGGCATGGCTAGTCTAGGAAAGAGAAGGACCAGAGGAGACATGAGAGCAGTGTTCCAATATTTGAGGGGCTGCCACAGAGAGGAAGGGGTCAAACTATTTTCTAAAGCACCTGTTTTGGTCACCACACTATAAAAAAAGATGCGCAGACACTTGAAAGAGTGCAGAGAAGAACAACCAAGATGATTAGGGGACTGGAGGCGAAAACATATGAAGAACAGTTGAAGGAACCAGGCATGGCTAGTCTAGGGAAGAGAAAGGCCAGGAAAACAGGATAACAAATATTCCAATATTGGAGGGGCTGCCACAGAGAGGAGGGGGTCAAGCTATTTTCCAAGGCACCCAAAGGCCAGACAAGGAATCATGGATGGAAACGGAACAAGGAGAGATTCAACCTAGAAATAAGGAGAAATGTTCTGACAGTGAGAACTATCAACAAATGGAACAGAAGTTGCCAGAGCTTCATCACTGGAGGCTTTCAAGAAGAGACTGGACTGCCATCTGTCAGAAATGGTATAGGGTCTTCTGCTTGGGTGGGGGGCTGGACTAGATGTCCTACAAGGTCCCTTCCAACTCTGATTATCTGTTATCTGTTATCTATTTATCTATATATATCAATCTACCTATCATCTACCTATCATCTATCAATCTATCATCTATCAATCAAACAATCTATCATCATCATCTATCTACCCACCCCCTTTCTCTATCCAAAGTCACACACACATACAGAGAGACAGTAATCAAGAAGAGAAGCAACTTAGAACTAAGGAGAAATTTCCTGACAGTGAGAACCATCAACCAATGGAATGGATTGCCTTCAGAAGTTGTGGATATTCCATCATTGGAAGCTTTTAAGAAGAGACTGGACACCTATTTGTCTGGAATGGTGTAGGGTCTTCTGCTCAAACAGGGGGCTAGTCTACTCAAGATGTCCATGACCACATCCAACTCTGTTATTCTATGTTCTGTATTCCATACCTACACAGGATTCCTGTGGTTTGACCTGATGAAAACCAAAATACAAATTTTGTTGGTCAAAACAGGAAATCAACCATTACATGTTTCTTTCCCCATAAATGCTGGATATAACCGGAAGTATTTACATGAAACCTCATCTGAATACCTACAAAACAGAGGTGGGTATTCAGCAGGTTCTGACCAGTTCTGGAGAACCGGTAGCGGAAATTTTAAGTAGTTTGGAGAACCAGCAAATACCATCTCTGACTGCCCCTGCCCCCATCTATTCTCTGCCTCCCATTGAGTCCCAGATGATCGGCTGGGTCTTCTTTGGTTGCCCTGCACAGGAGAAGGGAGCTGGAAAACAGGTTAGTAGGGTGGGGAGGGAAGGGGGATTTTGCAGTATCCTTCTCCTGCCATGCCCACCAAGCCAAGCCATGCCACACCCAAGCCACGCACACCCACCAAGCCACGCCCACAGAACCGATAGTAAAAAAAATTGAATCCCACCACTACTACAAACTCCTTCCATGCTTTGATTTAAGCAGATCCTTATGGCTCTCCATTATATATGTTCAAACCTCCATTCATTAGTTTCTCTAAAACTAGTAGGTCACTAAAAGACTCTGTGACAATCCAGGGAATCTGTTTTAAGGAAGATGCCTCCCTTGGTCCGTTCAGTCAAGTTTAAATCTGCTACACAAGGAGACCCACGTTCTGGTCCTCCTTTAGGGCCAGAAGCCAGCTGGGTGACTCTGAACCAGCCCTTCTCAGTCCTTCGTCCCTGGCTGAGAAGTTGAAAAACTTCTGAAATGGAGAAGATGAAAAACAACACAGACATGGATCAAAAATGCGTACTTTGAGAAGTTGAAGACCATCCTGGAAGGCGATACTTATGAAAGACCTTCTGGAGAAGTTGGAAAAAAAAAAAACCTACATGGAGTTGTGGGTTTTTTTTGTCACCAGAAACTAAGCTTGACCCAACGGCCATAACAACAATTCTCTTGGTTATGTTGAAAGCTCACCCAAGTAATGGGATGAGAAAGAATAGAGAGAAGAAGGAGGAAGCTGTTGGCAAGAAACCTCAAGAGTAGTCAGGGGTCATGCAAGGATTGGCGCACATCCTCCGAGCTGAATAGTTTTCAAAGATCTCTTCTTTTTGTAATAGTTCAAAACGAAGCCTGGGGAAAATGAAAGCATGGGTCTCCTTTATAATTATAAGCAATCCAGGGCCTGTGCGAACTGAGGAAGCTCATTTATAGTCCCTGGTGTCTCCTACAAGCTGCTCCCGACTCTTGAAAGGGTATTGCTGGATGAAGGAATTAATTGCCCTAGCAGGAACTTCAGAAGTTGCCTTCAACTAATTATGAACATCCACCACCGAACTCAAGTCTACATCCAAGTTAGATGCACTTCCTCCACTCTGTCAAGTATGGAACCAGGGATGTCACACAACACACATTAAAAAAAAAAAAGGAGAGCCCTGATTGCTATCTTGACTGGGTTTTTTTTAACCATATCCTGAGGGCACCCTTGCTTGGAATGTGAAATATTTCTATCAGAAGCGATTTCAGAAACTCGGTCTTTCTGTGGGCAAAATACATGTCCTGATCCAGAACTGTAATTACCCACACACTTATTTTAAAAAACAAGACTTACTTTACTGCAACGCTGGGAATTGTTTTCATTCCCAGCCGGAATTAATCTCAAACAGTCCCCCGAGATAAGCACACACCTTTCAGTTCTGTGAAGTGCTGCCAATAACAGAAGCATCAAATGAACTAGAAAAGAAACCAACCGAAGTACACAGAACTTCAAGGAGGACTTGGAACCGATCGAACTACTTTGCTTCCTGCAAAGGTTTCATCATTTAGGTCTGACTTTTATCCCTTATGGGAGGGGCAATCACCTCCTAGCCTTACTCCCAAGTCACCCCTTTTGTCTCAGCTGCTCTCGCCTTCTAGCAGATCTGTGCACACGTGCACTGGGAACACGCTCCCCTTGTTCCTCTGCCTTGCTGCTGCCAGACTCTGAAGGCTCCAGCGTCAGCACACAACTCCCAAATGGTCCTGGCCCCAGCTCTGCATCGGATGCAGGACCCTTGTCTGAATCCTCCTTAGACTCCCAGACTGGTCCCTATTCTTCCCCACTGTCCAATTCCACTGCCGTCTGCACAGGCTGCCGGCGAACCACAACAATACGTGTATTTGTGTTTCCTTGCACACTCTACAAAAAAGCTTGGCCTGAGGAATTCTGCTCATTTTCATTCCCAGCTCCCATTCAGCGTTGAGCATAGAATCATAGGGATGGAATGGAGGGGACCTCAGAGGTCTCCCCCTGCTCAAAAAGAAGGTAGTTCAAAATGGGTGTAGAACTCTCGCTTGCATTACGGATGCGGTGATCTAGACCGGTGTTTCTCAACCTCAGCAACCTGAAGATATGTGGACTTCAACTCCCAGTATCCCCCAGCCAGCATGTGAGGGACTGCTGTGTAAGAAGGATGCCGAGGTGATTTGTTCCTATGGAGAGGAGGAATAAGGACTTAAGCCTCTAAATCGGTGTTTCTCAACCTCGGCAACTTTTATGAGGTGTGGACTTCAACTCCCAGGATTCCGCAGGCTGTTGAGGTTCAGAAACACTAATCTAGAGCTCTATGTGGATACAAACTGGGATATAGAATGTTCTGAGCTATTTGAAGAGCAATTTGCTACAACCAAATTCTGATAAAAGGAGAATATTTGTAGCTCAGGGTTGAAATCAGGGGTCTGTGATGCTCTCTGAGCTTGGTTGTTTTCTTGCAGACATCTCATTACTCAACAAGGTAACATCATCAGTGCCAGTTCTACCATATGTACAGATGGTATCTGGTTTGGGTAATGAAACATCTGCAAGAAAACAACCTCAGGAGTACCAAGGATTCCTCAAACCAATACTGGCCATTGCGTACTTACTGGCTACAAATTGCTCATCAGCTCTGCCTGGATCATCTATCCTCTCCACTATGAGGATTGCTTTGTGGCATGAGGGACTACAACTTTAAATTCCCCCCTCCCAACATTTGAGTTGATGAGTCTTTGTCTAACATGTGTCTGCAAAAAAAAATAGGAAATTTATTTATTTTATTTTTTTATTTTTATTCATATTTATATCCCGCCCTTCTCCGGAGACTCAGGGCAGCTTACAGTTTTTGGGATACAACCCAATGTGCTCAGCAATAGCCTTCATTCCATTGTATATGCCTGCTTATTACTAAGCGGCATTTTTACAAAGTCAGCTTATTGCCCCCAACAATCTTGGGTCCTCACTTTACCTCCCCCGAGAGGATGGAAGGCTGAGTCAACCTTGAGCCTGGTGGGATTCGAGCCTGCAATAATTACAGGCAGCTGGAACTAAGTGCTAGGCTATTAACAGCCTGCACCACCAAGGCCTAAATATTTTATGCAACTGGAGAGCGAAGCAGGAATCCTTGCTCTGCTTTTGTATTTTGCTGTTGGAGAAGGTCTCCAATCAGTGGATCCTAAAGGAAATCAACCCTGATGGTTCTTTGGAAGGACCGATCCTGAAGCTGAAATACTTTGGCCACCTAATGAGAAGAGAGGACTCCTTGGAGAAGACCCTGATGTTGGGAAAGATGGAAGGCAAAAAGAGATGGGGAGGGCAGAGGATGAGATGGTTAGATGGTGTCATTGACACAATGAACTGGAGGCTCAAACATACGATGAACGGTTGCAGGAACTGGGCATGGTTAGTCTAGGGACGAGAAGGACCAGGGGAGATAGGAGAGCAGTCTTTCAATACTTGAGAGGCTGCTCCAGAGAGGAGGAAGGGGTCAAGCTATTTTCTAAAGCACCTGTTTTGGTCACCACACTATAAAAAAGATGTTGAGAGCAGTGGTGGGATTCAGATTTTTTTTACTACTGGTTCTGTGGGCGTGGCTTGGTGGGCGTGGCAGCAGAAGGATACTGTAAAATCTCCAGTCAGAGGCGGTATTTGCCGGTTCTCTGAACTACTCAAAATTTCTGCTACCGGTTCTCCAGAACTGGTCAAAATTTGCTGAATACCCACCTCTGGTTGAGACCCTGGAAAGAGTGCAGAGAAGAGCAACCAGGATGATGAGGGGACTGGAGGCTAAAAGATACAATAAACAGTTGCAGGAACTGGGCCTGGCTAGTCTAGGGAAGAGAAGGACCAGAGGAGACAGGATAGCAGACTTCCAATGTTTGAGGGGCTCCAACAGAGAGGAGGAAGGGGTCAAGCTATTTTCCAAGGCACCTGACGGCCAGACAAGGAATAACGGATGAAAATTGAACAAGGAGAGATTCAACCTGGAAATAAGGACGAATTTTCTGACAGTGAGAACAATCAACCCGTGGAACAGAAATTGCCTTGGGAAGTTGTGGGAGCTTCATCACTGGAGGCTTTCAAGAAGAGTCTCCCTATTCTGTTAATCTGTAGAACACATTAGCTATCTATCTTCAGTGGTCTGTGTGATAGAAACACAGAATCATAGGGCTGGAAGGAACTTGAAGGTCATCTAGTCCAAGCCGCCCCCCCACCCGAGCAGGAGACCCCCACATCTCTTCTGACAGTTGGCAGTCCAGTCTCTCCTTGAATCTCTCCTTGATCAGTTTTCCATCCATTGTTCCTTGTCTGGCCTTCAGTTTTGTTAGCCTGAGTTAAGGTTTAGTTGTGCTTCCAACACAAACCCATCCAGGGTATTTAGTGACTTTTTTGGGATTGGGTTTTAGAGGAGGAGGATGGGATGGAACTAAGTTCTGCTTGGTCAAGCATTGGAAAGGCATGTTCTTAAATGCTGAGGTGGCACCTTGAAGATAAAGACAAGCACATCAGCAGTGTTCCTTCTAGAAGAGCATGATGTTCAGGAGAAAGATGCCTCTTACCCCTGGCTGACCTGGTCTGTGAAACAGGGTTCATTTCTCTTCCGTTCACATTTTCCTGCCTCCACGCTGATATCGGATCTGTTTCAGGCAGGAGCTTTCAAATCATGGTGTGTGTCTGTGTATGTGTGAGCGAAAAGGCGGGGAGAAGGATGAGTCTTTTGAGTTATCATATTGACTGTCATCTGCACCTCTATAACTGTCTGGTTTGGCTCTGCAACCCAATGAGACAGACACAGACTTCAGAGAGTAATTAGGACTGCAGAAAAAAATCAGTGGCTACCAACCTGCCTTCCATGGAGGACCTGTATCCTGCACGAGTCAAAAAGAGGGCTGTGAAAATATCTGCAGACCCCTCACATCCTGGACATAAACTGTTTCAACTCCTCCCCTCAAAACGATGCTATAAAGCCCTGCACACCAGAACAACTAGACACAAGGGGAGTTTTTTCCCTGAATACCATCACTATACTCCTCTGCTCACAACAGAATACCCTACACCACCAGGTTTGAAATGTTGGGCTTGGATAACCTAGAACTACGCTGCCTATGGTTGGACTTAAGCGTTATACACAAAATTATCTGCTACAATGCCTTACCAGTCAATGACTACTTCAGGTTCAACCGCAACAACACAAGAGCACACAACAGATACAAACTCAGTGTAAACCACTCCAAACTTGATTGTAGAAAGTACGACTTCAGCAACAGAGTGGTCAATGCCTGGAATGCACTACCTGACTCTGCTGTTACATCCTCTAATCCCCACTCCTTTAACCTCAAACTATCCACTATTGACCTCACCCCATTCCTAAGAGGTCTGTAAGGGGCGTGCATAAGTGCACTATCGCGCCTCCCGTCCCTGTCCTAATGTCCCCATTTAATCGTACCTATTTCCTGTATTCATACTCATGTTTATTCTTATACCTATTATCTTGTAAGCGATTGACAAATCAAGTAAATAAATAAATAAAATAAATTCCCCAGCCAGTAATCTTAGCACCCTGTTGACTCTGTGTCTCACCTTGGCATATCTCATTTCTCACTTGCTTGCTCCTTGCTCTGGCTGAAAAAGAGCAACACAGCATCTCTCCCATCCCTTGAGCAGGTATGGTTTGACCTTCATCCCAGAATCATCTCCCAGCTCAAGATCAGAGAGAGCAAGAGTTTTGTTGTTGTTCTGTTGTATCCAACTCTCCACAACCCATGGACCATAGCACACCAGGCCTTCCTGTCTTCTACTGTCTCCCTGAGTTTGCCCAAATTCATGTTTAACAGATTAACAGAGTTGGAAGGCAAGGTCATCTAGGTCAAGCAGGAGACCCTACACCATTTCTGACAGATGACAGTCCAGTCTCTTCTTGAAAGCCTCCAGGGATGAAGCTCTAACAACTTCTGAAGGTAACTTCTATTCCACTGGGTGATTGTTCTCACTGTCAGAAAATTTCTCCTTATTTCCAGGTTGAGTTCAGTTTCCATCCATTATTCCTTGTCTGGCCTTCAGGTGCCTTGGAAAATAGCTTGGCCTCATAGGGCTGGAAGGAACTTGGAGATCTTTCTAGTAGTCCAACTCTCTGCCAGAGGCAGGAGACCTTATACCACCCTGGACAAATGGCTGTCCAATCTTTCCTTAGAAACTTCCAGCCATGGAGCCTCCACAACTCCGGAAGGAGTTTGATAGAGCCAGGCAAATAAAGGATATCATCATGTGTTAAGGTAATGAAGATTTAATACTGGACCAACTGCTGTAAGCCAAGATGATGAGTCAGCAGGGTACTGCCACTTTAAGAAGCTGTCTATATAAGGGAGGCCATGAGAGGGCATCTCTCTCTCTCTCTCTCATCATGTTCTATCACCGTAGAGTTGAAGATTGATTGGTTGCCTGGTATTTGCCTAACACGTGTATGTATCTATATAGTAGTCTTGTATATAAGTCACTGTTAAAAGACAAAGCCTTTGTGTCCTATGTTTTGCTCCTGGGTTGTCTCGCAATATGCTATAAACACATCATGGCTTCGTACAACTTTGCTAAGACGATGGCTGGGAGCTAAGGACCTCATGCAAATCCATTTTAGCCAAGGTATCCATTGGATGTGATTTTCAAAAAGGCAAGGTGGTGGCCTTGTTAGTGTTGCTGAAGCTCTGCCCATTTGGTGTGTGATGCACACAGAAATATATAAAGCTTTGATCATACCATCACAGCCATTATCTTGACTTTTGTTTAACCCTCATACCCAGCAGATACCTTTGTAGTCCAGTCTGCTCTGTGCACTCAGCCACGCAGCCTCTTAATTTCCCCCTTTTGATATCTATGCCTTTGACAAACAAACACCTAATCAATCAGCTTCAGAAGTCCCTGAGATTCCAGCCAATAATGGGACCTCTTCTAGCCGACAGGCAATTAAAACAGAAAGCACGATGAAAATAAAATAAAATGCGGGTATTAGTGTATGATGAGAGAGGACGCAAACACTGCTCGCTATAATACCTTTAAATCAAAAGCAAAGATTTCAGGCTAATTAGCAGGGCCTCTTAAATGAAACGAACCTTTCTGATGTTCCCAAGATGAAAGACAACATAGCAAGGAGTCAGATGCATAATTCTGCTCAGGATGGAGCAGATGAGTGGGTCTTAAAAGGGGGAAAGCAACAGGCTCACTCACACGAAAGTACCTTCTCCTCAGAGGTGGTATTCAGCCGGTTCTGACCAGTTCAGAGAAGCGGGAAATCCCACCTCTGACTGGCCCTGTCAACCCCATCTATTCTCCACCTCCTGAATCCCAGCTGTTCGGCTGGGTCTTCTTTGGTTGCCCTGCACAGGAGAACAGAGCTGGAAAGCAGGTTACCACGCCGCCCCTCCTCTCCCAGGAGTCCCCACGTGGCCCATTTTGGATGCAGGTAAAGGCCGGGTGCGCATGGAGGCTTGAGGAAGGCAAAGAATGGGCCTCCCGGAAGCTCAAGAAGGCCGGAAACAGGCCCATTTCCAGCCTCTGGAGGGCCTCCACAGCCCAAGGAGGCCATTTTCACCCTTCCAGAGCCTCAAAGGAAGCCTCCGGAGTCCGGGGAGGGTAAAAACACCCCCCTCCACTGTGGTGCAGGAGGCTGACTAAGCCACGCCCACCATGGCCACGCCCACCCAGCAACTGGGCAGAGAACCTGTTGCTGAAATTTTTGAAGCCCACCCCTGCCTGCAACCATCAGAAATACATGCTGTTTGCCAGGCACCTGGTTTTGATCCCGTAATCCTGGGGCCGTTGCAGCCGTTCTAAGTGCGAGGAATGATTGCGAATCACTTCCTTAAGGGCCATTGTAACTTTGAGAGGTTGCTAAATGAATAGTTGTACATCAAACATTACCTGTAAAACTTTGAGACAAGTTTATTTTGCTTTATTGTCTTTACTGCATCTGGTAAAGGTTAGGGGATTTCTAGATGTTAATAATGACAAAATAATTATTAAATGTTGAATATGACTAGAACCAGATATTGGGAGCAACTCATAGGTAAATGAGATTGACTGTGTGCCATTAAGTCAGTATTGATTCTTGGGGACCCCAGGAAGATTAGATAAATAAATGGAAAAATGTTAAGATTTATAATAATATTAATGACATATAATGAATAAGTTAGCATCAGATATATAATTAAAAAGATTTATAATTAATATCAATAAAAATGGTTAAATTATTATTGACATTAATTATAAATCTTTTTAATTACATATCTTGCATATTATTATAAACATATAAAACCATATTAATGATATTGTTCTCATTATTTTACTGTGTTGCTCCTTTATTGTTCTCCCTTCTGAAGGCGCCAAGATTTATTGTCTAAAGGAACACAGCATAGGTAATCTTAAATAACCATTGTAATAACATCAACTCATGAAAAAAAAATCTATTTATGTGGTCACCAAGAGTCAACACCAACCTGATGGGACGTAATCAATCAATCATTCAAAAAAATCAAATTAATCAATTCATCGGAACCAGCAAAATTCAAATAAATAATGATAAAGGTTTATTTTGAACAAAAAACATAATACAACAGCCATCTATTTGAGGACTTTTGAACTTCCTATCCAATTGTGATATACTGTTTATAATAATAATGTGTCAATTATTATCAATATATTATTGTGATTGTTTCATTTCTGTATCATTCTTACTCTGGAAGTAACTGAGATTTATTGCCTACAAGAACACAGCCTCTATATAATCTTAAATAAAACCATTGTAACAAAATCAACTCGGGGAGAAAAATCTAGCTACGTGGTTGCTAAGAATCAACAGCACCTCGACAGCAATCTATCAAAATCAACAAGAAATAAAATAGGTTTATAGGATTTATTTTCAACAAAGAAGCTTAATACAACAGCCATCTATATGAGAACTTCTGGACTTTGTGAGACTAGAATTGTCTCCTCAATTGTGATGCTCAACTGGCCCGACTTCCATCATTTAATTGCAAGGGGCCTGGGGCAGGGGACTAGCAGAACTCCCCTTAATAAATGGGATTCTCAGAAAAATATGATAAAGGGAATGTATATTTGATATTGCATGTTTTAACAGCAGCAATAATTGTATTTGCACAATATTGGAAAAGCGGGGAAACACCTACGGGAAGAAGATATAATTAAACAAATATTGGACTGTGCAGAAATGGACAGATTAATACTGAAGATAAAAGAAAAAGAAGACAGAATATTTTCGAATTTGGGACTTGTTTTATCAACGGTTGGATCAAAGGGATATGAAATTAGGAACTTGATAAGCATTAGTATGTAAACGAATTGATTCAGACAGTGTGCTGTTCACTAAGTGCACGCGCATGAGTGCTGTTCACTAAGTGCGTGCGCACACACACACATACACACACACACATATGAAGAGGAAGAGTCTTGGTTGCCAAACCCATGGTGAGTTAAAACAAATCAGATCCTCAGCAGATCCTTTCACATCTAACAGATTGACAGAGTTGGAAGGGACTTTGTAGATCATCTAGTCCAACCCTCCTCCCAAGCAGGAGACCCTACATCATTTCTGACAAATGGCAGTCCAATTTCTTCTTGAAAGCTTTTTGTGATGAAGCTCTCACAACTTTTGAAGGCAAGCTGTTGATTGTTCTCACTGTCAGGAAATTCCTCCTTATTTCTAGGTTGAATCTCTCCTTGATCAGTTTCCATCCATTCTTTCTTATCTGGCCTTCAGGTGCTTTGGAGAATAGCTTGCCCCTTCTTCCTCTCTGTGGCAGCCTCTTCAAATATTGGAAGACTACTCTCCTGCCTCCCCTGGTCCTTCTCTTCGCTAGACTAGCCAGACCCAGGTCCTGCAACCGTCCATCGTATGTTTTAGCCTCCAGTCTCCGCATCATCCTGGTTGCTCTTCTCTGCACTTTTTTTTAGAGTTTCAACATCTTTTCTATAGTGTGGGGAACAAAACTGGATGCAATATTCTAGGTGTGGTCTTACTAAGGCTTTATAGAGTGAGTATTTCATGTGATCTTGATTGAATCCTTCTGTTAATGCCACTTAGGATTGCATTAGCTTTTTTAGCTGCTGCTGCACACCGCTGGCTCCTATTTAGCTGGTTGTCCACTAAGACGCCAAGGTCCCTCTCCCAGTTACTGCTATTGAGCCTGGTTTCATCCAGTCTATCTAATCTTAGTCACTGGATTGACTTGTACTAAGGATGGCAGGCCATGTGAAACTTCAGCTCAACGTTTCTCAAACGTGGCCATTTTAAGACATGTAGACTTCAATCCCCGGAATTCCCCAGCCAGCACTGGGGAGCTCAACTTTAACACCTACAATTGGGTACAGAGGAATCAGCATTGTGTTTTCAGGGATGGGCACATGGACTGATCTCCTAAGATAGCTCAACTTCAAATGCACTTCAGAATCCAATAATGAGATGACTAGGACACAGGTTACTCAGGCAAGGCTAACTCAACCAGGTTGACCAGGTAAAGGTTCTTCTGGATGCTGGAGGCACCTAGACCTCCCAACTCACAAAGCCATTCCTTTCTCAAATGAAAACATTAAATGTAGACTTCAGCTTCCTGGTCATCTCATCTTTTTTTAAAAAATTACATTTATATGCCGCCCTTCTCCGAAGACTCAGGGCAGCTTACAATTTTTGGGATACAACCCAATGCACTCAGCAATAGCCTTCCTTCCATTGTATATGCCTGCTTATTACTAAGCGGCATTTTTACAAGGTCAGCTTATTGCTCCCAACAATCTTGGGTCCTCAATTTACCTACCCCGAGAGGATGGAAGGCTGAGTCAACCTTGAGCCTGGTGGGATTTGAGCCTGCAATAATTGCAGGCAGCTGGAACTTAAGAGCTAGGCATTTAACAGCCTGCACCACCAAGGCTCTTTTTTGAGAAGGGGGTCCAAAAAAAAAAAGCAAGCATCCTTATGGCAAAGATAGAGCATCATAGAATCATAGGGATGCAAGGGACTGTGGAGGTCTTCTAGTCCACCACTGATCAAGGCAGGAGACCTTATTATCATCCTGGTCAAATGGTTGTCCAATCTTTTCTTGAAAACCTTCAGTGATGGAGCATCCACAACTTGCAGAGGTAAGCCTTTCCACTGATTAATTGTTCTCACTGTCAGGAAATTTCTCCCAAGTTCTAGGTTGGATCTCTCTTCGATAAGCTTCCATCCATTACTTCTTCTCCTGTCCTCAGGTGCTTTGGAGACCAGGTTGATCCCCTCTTTCTCTGTGACAGTCCCTCAAGTTCTAGAAGACAGCTATCATGTCATTCCCTAAACCTTCTCTTCATTAGGCTAAAGATACCTAGTTCCCGTAGAATGGAATGGAATAGAATAAAATAGAATAGAACAGAATAGAATGGAGTAGAGTAGAATAGAATAGAGCAGAGCAGAGCAGAGCAGAATTCTTTATTGGCCAAGTGTGATTGGACACACAAGGAATTTGTCTTTGGTGCATAAACTCGCAGTGTAGATAAATAAAAAATAAAATATATTCATCAAGAATCATAAGACACAACACTTAGTGATAGTCATAGGATACTAATAAGCAATCAAATCATACCAGGAAACAATACAAACAATATAAGTTGTAAAGATACAAGCAACATGGATATAGCCATAAGTGGGAAGAGATAGGTAATAGGAAGGATGAGAAGAATAGTAGTCTTAGTAGTTAATTTGACCGTGTTGTCGGAATTAGTTGTTTAGCAGAGTGATGGCATTGGGGAAAAAACTGTCCTTGTGTCTAGTTGTTCTGCTGTGCAAGTGCCCTATAGCGTCTATTCTTAGCTGCTCATTATACAATTTAGCCTCCAGACCCATAATATAAGATCTTTTTTCATATATTAGGATATTAAGATATGCTTGGAAGTTCTGGAAATGTTGGCTTGCTGTACCTTCCTTGTCCTCCCGACGAATCCACACTAAAAGCACCAACATTGGCACCGTCACACCTTCCAAAATGAACCGTGCCCGGGAGGGACATTACTCTAAATCTTGAGTTATGGAAAATAGCTTTTTCTTGGCACAGAAATCTCTGGCAAAGTGAAGCAGGGGGAGAGAGTGACATTTCCCCCATATCTCCAGGGACCCTCGGAGTGGAAAAAAAAACCCCAATGAAGAGCTCAAGAAAAGCCAATCTCTCCGGAGCAGAGTTGCTACAGAAAGGCTCTGTTCATCAGCTGAGAGTTTCCCCCTTCCTTGCCAAACTCCATCCCTTTGCGGATAACAAGGTCAGCCATTCAAAGCACGCCTGGGCCCCCTCTACGTTAATGATCATTTGCTGTCAATCAACCCAGGTCGAAATAGCCGACACTTTTGTCGGAAAGAATAAAGCGGTCTCAATTTATTGATTAAGTTACTTGCAGACTTGACCAGTTCGGCTACAAAAAGAAAAAAGGCAGGGATTTTTTTTAAAAAAAGCCAGGAAACGAAGCACACCCTTGTTTATCTTGCAATAATTAAAGGCTTAATTTAGAAACCTTCGCTGATGAAATAAACATGTCGCTGCCTGCATTCAGAGGCACTTTGGCGCTTCCTTTGGCCAGTGCGAACTTTGGAATTAAGGAAAGGAATAACTATCTTAGGTGTGAAAAGGCAAGGCCTGCCAGGGACAAGCAGCCCTAAAACACAGCGGGGTAGTTTCTTATTTTTTGTAGCTTTTGTAGCTCAAATGCCACCTCCACACAGCCTCCTTACCCTGCAGTGAAAACACCCCACTTCTTCCTCATGCTGGGTACCAATGGCTCACACCAAGCAGCCAAAATATAGAGTACAGAATAACAGAGTTGGAAGGGACCTTGGAGGTCTTCTAGTCCAGCCCAAGCAGAAGATCCTGTCCCATTCCAGACAAATGGCATTCCAGCCTCTTCTTAAAAGCCTCCAGTGATGGAGTGCCCACAACTTCTGAAGGCAAGTCTTTCACTGATTAATTGTTCTCATACTCAGGAAATTTATCTTTAATTCCAGGTTGGTTCTCTCCTTGATTGGTTTCCATCCATTGCTTCCTGCCCTGCCCTCAGGTGCTTTGGAACAGGGGTCGCCAACCTTTTGGACCTCAGGGACCACCAAACTCATAATTTTAAATCCCGCAGACCAGAGACCCTGTGAAAAATCCCCCAAAAAGTCTGCAGGAAAATTCCCCATCCTGTTTTCCTACTGATAGATCATTATTTGGGATTGTAGGATGCTGTCTCCAGCTCTGTTCTCAGGGGAAGAGAGAGAGAGAGAGAGGGAGGGAGGGAGGGAGGGATGGAGGGAGGGAGGGAGAGAGAGAGACTTTTGACTTCATGCAAGGAAAGCAGCAGAAGTCTTTCTTTCTCTCCCCCAAACTCTGCCTGAAATGAGTCTTTGCCAGTGCAGCCTCTTGGAGCAGGAGGCCTTGCAGAGTCCCAAAGACTCATTTCTGGTGGAGTTTGGGGGAGAGAAAGAAAGACTTTTGCTGCTTTCCTTGCATGCAGCCAAAAGCAGAAGAAGAAAGAAGCAGCCCAGTGGCCAGGCGAGGCACGTGGGGCGAGTAGGGCAAGTTCCCCCCTCCCACCCTTTCCCCCCTCCCCTCACTACCTTGTGTTGTTCACAATGCAAGCAATGCAAGCCTTGTGTTCCCATGGGCCATGTGGGCGGCGCAGCCTTTTGTTCCCGCGCAGCCTGGATTAATCGCTTTGGGGGGGACATTTCTCTGTGGACCACCAAAATTTTCTCGTGAACCACCAGTGGTCCCCAGCCCACTGGTTGGCAACCACTGCTTTGGAGAATAGCTTGACACCCCACCTCTTCTTTGTGGCAGCCCTCAAATGTTAGAACAGTGCTATCAGGTCACCCCGGTCCTTCTCTTCTTTAGCCTAGACATACCCACTTCCTGCAAAAAAGCGACAACATGTGTGCCCATACAGCTAGTCCTGGAGCAAAACTCACTTAACAACTGTCTCATAGCATAGCAACAGAAATTTTGAGCTCAATTGTGGTCGTAAGTCGAGGACTACCTGTACAATCTTCTCTCCTCCCAGCTGTTCTAATGTCCACCGTCCTCGTATGGACATAAACAAATGTTAATGGAAAGACGGAATGGCATGGGAAGGAGTTGCACAACCTACTTAAGCGGAATTTCACCCTTGTGCAGGGAATTGGAGAGGTTTGAAAACTCCGAGTATACCCTTGGCTCTTCTCCCCCGAGTCTCAATTTGGTTTCTTTCTTGCCACAGCCAAGGCCACTGAGTCATGCAGCAGGCAGCAGGACATCACAAAAACAAGTGCCTGCTCAAATTCTGGCAACCTCACAAAGCTTTTTTTGGCTCCAGGTCAGAGGTGGCTTGCTGCTCTCTTCTTCTGGGACTTTTGAAAATGAGATTTCAGTCTAGACTGCAGTGATGGCTTTTCCTGGTGGTTTCCCATCCAAGTATGAACCAATCTGACCCAGCTTAGCTCTTCAGACCAATTAAATGTGATTAGATGGTGCCACCTAGCAGGGCACAGGAGGTAGTACAATTATTATTATTATTATTTTTTAAATTACATTTATATGCCACCCTTCTCCGAAGACTCAGGGCGGCTTACAATTTTTGGGATACAACCCAATGCGCTCAGCAATAGCCTTCATTCCATTGTATATGCCTGCTTATTACTAAGCGGCATTTTTACAAGGTCAGCTAATTGCCCCCAACAATCTTGGGTCCTCAATTTACCTACCCCGAGAGGATGGAAGGCTGAGTCAACCTTGAGCCTGGTGGGATTCGAGCCTACAATAATTGTAGGCAGCTGGATCTTAAGAGCAGGCATTTAACAGCCTGAGCTACCAAGGCTCTTGGTTTTACATACATCTAGGCAGGTAGTCCTTGACTTATATTCATTTAGTGCAGGGGTCTTCAAACTTGGCAGCTTTAAGACTTGTGGACTTCAATTCCCAGAATTCCTGGGCTAACAATACTGGAGGAGGAATTCTGGGAGTTGAAGTCCACAAGTCTTAAAGCTGTCAAGTTTGAAGACCCCTGGAATAGTTAGAGAAAGAGGGGTAGAATAGATAGAAAGAGAGATAGATAGAATAGATAGATAGAGGGGGAGAGAGAAAGAGAAAGAGGGAATAGTTAGATAGATAAAGAGAGGTAGAATAGATAGAGAGATAGATAGATAGATAGAATAGATAGATAGATAGATAGATAGATAGATAGATAGATAGATAGATAGAAAGAATGAATAGATCAAGTGTCTTCAAACTTGACAGCTTTAAGACTTGTGGACTTCAACTCCCGGAATTCCTCCTCCAGCCATGTTAGCTCAGGAATTCTGGGAGTTGAAGTCCACAAGTCTTAAACTTGCCAAGTTTGAAGACCCTTGGTTTAGTGACTGTTCAAAGTTACAAGGGCACTGAAAAAAGTAACTTATGACTGTTGATGCATTCGTCACGTGATCAAAATCCATATGCTTGGAAACTGACATAAATTTATGACAGTTGCAGCATCCCGAGGTATGAGGTCACCTTTTGAGACCTTCTGACAAGCAAAGTCAATGGGGAAGTCAGATTCACTTTACAACTGTGTTACTAACTTAACAACTGCAATGGCTCACTTAACAATGGTGCCAAGAAAGGTAATAAAATGCAGCAAAATTCACTTAACAACTGTCCTGTTTAGCCACAGTTATTTTGGGCTCAATTGTGGTTGTTAAGTTGAGGACTTCCTGTATCTGGATTGCTGGCAAAAGGCTGGACAGCTCTTTGTCCAGAATGGTAGGTAGATTCCTACATTGGCCAGGGGTTTGAACTAGACCAGGAGTTGCCAACCTTTTGGACCCCAGGGACCACCAAACTCATAATTTTAAATCCCATGGACCAGAGACCCTGGGAAAATCCCAAAAAAATCTGTAGGAAAATTCCCCACCTCATTTTCCTACCAATCAATCATTCTTTATTTGGGATCACAGGATACCGTCTCCAGCTCCGTTCTCAGGGGGAGAGAGAGAGACTTTTGGCTTCATGCAAGGAAAGCAGCAGAAGCAGCAGAAGTCTTTCTTTCTTTCCTCTAAACTCTTTATGAGACTTGTCGCACTGGCACAGCCTCTTGGAGCAGGAGGCCTTGCAGGGTCTAGGACTCATTTCTGGCGGAGTTTGGGGGAGAGAAAGAAAGACTTTTGCTGCTTTCCTTGCTTGCAGCCAAAAGCAGAAGAAGAAAGAAGCGGAAAGAAGCAGCCCAGTGGCGAGGCCAGGCACATGGGGCGAATGGGGCAAGTAGGGCAAATTCCCCCCTCTGCCCTTTCCCCCCTCCCCTCACTACCTCATGTTGTTCGCAATGCAAGCAATGCAAGTCTTGTGTTCCCACGGGCCATGTGGGCAGTGCAGCCTTGTGTTCCCGCGCAGCCTGGATTAATTGCTTTGGGGAGTGCTTTGGGGGTGACATTTCTCTGCGGAGCACCAAAATTTTCTCATGGACCACCAGTGGTCCCCAGCCCACTGGTTGGTGACCACTGAACTAGAAGACATTCAAGATCCCTTCCAATCCTAGGAGTCAGTGATTCTATTTGACCAGAATGGCTATCAAAACAGGCTGAATTCTGAATGGCTGGAATGATGGGGCAGCACCCAGTATTTCTTTCACTCTGATGATGCAGCTACATGGTGCAACTCGCTAGCACTTCCCTAAGTTTGGTGATATGACCATTTACTCAGGTTCCCATATTTTTATCCTGTGTGCTGGGCTAGATGGGTTGGAAGTCTGATCTAGTAAGGTTGGAGGCAGAGACATACCTTCACGATGCAAGCTTCACCTTGACGTGTGTGATGACATCATAATTATGTAAGAAAGGGGTGGAGCTTGCATTTATGAGCCGTGGTGGTGCAGTGGTTTGAATGCAGTACTGCAGGCTACTTCTGCTGCCTGCCGGCTGCCTGCAATTTGGCAGTTTGAATCTCACCAGGCTCAAGTTTGACTCAGCCTTCTATCCTTCCGAGGTGGATAAAATGGGGACCAAGATTGTTGGGGGCAAGAGGTTGACTCTGTAAACCACTTAGAGTGGGCTGGAAAGCACTATGAAGTGATATATAAGTCTAAGTTCTATTGCCACCTTCCTTCCTTCCTTCCTTCCTTCCTTCCTTCCTTCCTTCCTTCCTTCCTTCCTTCCTTCCTTCCTTCCTTCCTTCCTTCCCTTCCTTCCCTCCCAGTGGTTAGAATGCAGTATTGCAGGCTTATTCTGCTGACTGCCAGGGGTTCGATCCTGACTGGATCATGGTTAACTCAGCTTTCTGTCCTTCTGAGGTGGGTAAAATGAGGGCCCAGATTGTTGGGGGCAAGAGGCTGACTCTGTAAACTGCTTAGAGAGGGTTGTCAAAGCACTGGGAAGCGGTATATAAGTCTAAGGGCTATTGCTATTTCCATTATTTCTTATTCTATTCTATTATCCTATCCTATCCTATCCTATTATTATTCCATTCTAGGACAGTAGTAGTTACAATGCAGTATTGCAGGTCAACTCTGCTGACTGGCTCAAGATTGACTCAGCCTTCCAAGGTTGGTTAAATGAGGACCCAGATTGCTGGGGGAGAGATGCTGACTCTGTAAACTGTAAAGCACTATAAAGCGGTGTATAAGTCTAAGTGCTATTGCTATTGCTATTGCTGTGGCACATGAAATGATACTCTGGGCGAATGCTGGCTGGAGAATTTTTGGGGTTGAAGTCCACCCTCTTAAAGTGGCTGAGTTTGAGAAACACTGACCTAAGTTGATGATGGACATTTGGAAGAAAAATTTTTTGCCATGAGAACCCTTCCAAAGATCTGGAGTGGTTCTGGGGAAGAAAAGTTCTGCAGGGCACGTGAGTCTCGCTGAGCTTCTTGCAATATTCCACACTCTGCTTGTCACAACGACCAACGTTTGTCAGCTGCTGATAGAGATTTGTTTCAGGAACGATGTTTCCACACCTCTTCTACCATGGAGGAGAACATCTGAGCCTAATATCTTCTAATATCTCAGTGACCTTTAGAGAGCCGAACTGGCAGCTGGGAAGAAACTTATTTACAGCTGAGTTGGCATGGCACATTTATTCTGCTTACCTAGAAATCTCTTCTCACTTTGGGGACTCAGGTTTTTCTCTTCATGAACCAGTCCCTGCGTGGCAAATAATTAAGGAAGATTTACTCTGCTCGGCAGAGCATGGCTGGGTTTTAAAAATATTCTGGCTGGCCTGCTCTCTTCTGGTTGCCAAGAGAAATTAAATACAGCCCCGAGAGCTGCTTCTATTGTAAAGGTCTGTGGTCCTAGTTCATAAAGAGGAGAAACTTCCTGGAGAACCAGCAAGTATCCTTGAAGATGGGCCAAACCCTGATGCCTTGAGGGAAGGAACTTCTAGCTTGGGACAAGGAAAAAAGGCTTCATTTGAGGCCGATTCTTGAGATACACCAAGATGGATGAGATGGTTTTCCCAGCTTGGCACCTGCCCAAAGCACCTGAAAGCAGGAGAAGAAGCAACGGATGGAAACTACTCAAGGAGAGAAACAACCTGGAATTAAGGAGAAACTTCCTAACAGTGAGAAGAATTAACCAGTGGGACAGCTTGCCTTCAGAAGTTGTGGGTGCTCCATCACTGGAGGCTTTTAAGAAGAGACTGGATGGCCATTTGTCCAGAGTGGTATAGAGTCTCTTGCTTGGGTAGGGGGTTGGACTAGAAGACCTCCAAGGTCCTTCCCAACTCTGTTATCCTGTATTCTTGCAGGGTGGTAGGATATGAAGGTGAAAACTGCAATGAACAGGTAAAAAAAGATTGCACAGGAGGCAAAGACTATATTTTGCGGTGAAGCCTGTGATTTTCCTATTCAGGAGTGAGTAACCTTTTCAAACTGCAGGATGCACAAATCCTTCACATTAATCTGGGCCAAGGTCAACGTTGCAAAAAGTAAGTGGGGCCTGACTTGTACTAAGGAGTTACTCTGCTTTATGTGAGGAGTTTTAACAGGAGGGATGGGCAGAGAGAACTGGTATAATACACAGTGCTATTTCTTTGTTAAGCTTTTACACATCACCGTTTAAGAATGCCAGATAATGTTCTATTTAACCAATATAAAAAGTTAAAGTTAATGAAGTTTGATATTAGGGAAATAATATTCAAATATTCAATATCAGAGGAACTAACAGTCCAATTGCCCTCTTTTGAATGGGGTTTATGGCCAGACAATGGTTTAACTTAATTTTATTTAACTTCAATACACCAGGATAACCATCTTAAGCCAAGATGGCAGCTATTTTTAAAACTATTTTTGACCACCTCCTGTGGACCTCCCTGATTGCAAAGTTGCCTCATGCATGGCACCAAATTATGTAAATACAAATAAGGAAGAAAAATACATTAATAATAATAAAACACTAATCAAACACCGGGTACATACTATCACATGTGGTGGATGTGTCCAAAAAACCCCAAAACTTTGGACGAAAATACATACATGGTTAGAAAAAATGTTACAGCAGCATATAGTTTATAAGCAAGAATTATTTTTGTTAGGCATATTACCAGAGGAATATGATAAAGGAAATGTATATTTAATATTACATGTTTGGCAGCAGCAAGAATTGTATTTACGCAACACTGGAAAAAACAAGGAAATACCCACAGAAGAAGAAATAATTAAAAAAAAATAGATTGTACTAAAATACTAAAGATAAAAGAAAAAGAAGGCACAGAATATTTTCAAACTTGGGACTTGTTTTATCAACGGTTGGATAATAGAGGTAGAAACTAGGAGTTTAATATTGTTATATAAACTAATTGACTCAGACAGTATGTTGTTCACCAGGCACTTATTGTCTGGTGAAGAGAAAATATATAAATAAAAATTTAAAAATAATAATAAAACACTGAAATAGCCAGATAAAGAAACCCTGGAGGTAAAGCTCAGGTTTGGGTGATGAAAAAGGAACATAGGTTAAGAAAGGTAAAGATGTCCAGAAATTGAGTCATGCCACAACTTTTCATGGCCAATCAAGGAACAAGTAGGTTTTTTGCAGGATGAAATTCACCTTTCCAGTCCGGTTTCAGCCCTGGGATTTCCCAGCCCAAAACTAACCCGGCTTTCAGATCCATCAAGGGGGTCTAGGAACTCCCAATTTCCAGCCTTGGGACTCTTCTGTAGCAGTCAACGACTACTTCAGCTCCAACCGCAATAACACATGGGCAAACCATAGATACAAACCCAGTGTAAACCGCTCCAAACTTGATTGCAGAAAGTACGACTTCAGCAACAGAGTGGTCAATGCCTGGAACTCATTACCTGACTCTGTTGTTACATCCTCAAACTCCCAAAACTTTAACCTTAAACTGTCTACCGTGGACCTCACCCTAGTCCAGCCGTGGGCAAACTACAGCCCGGGGGTCGGATCCGGCCCGTTCGGCTGTTCTATCCGGCCCGCGGAGCTGAAAGAGCGGAGGGTTCTCTTGCTCTCCCAGAAGGCTACGTGAAGTAATCTAACTTTGAATTTATATTAGTTCACACAAACACTCCATCCATGCTTTTGTTCCGGCCCTCTGGTCCAGTTTAAGAACCCATTGTGGCCCTCGAGTCAAAAAGTTTGCCCACTCCTGCCCTAGTCCTAAGAGGTCTGTGAGAGGGCGTGCATAAACGCACCAACGTGCCAGTGGTGAGATTCAAATTTTTTTACTACGAGTTCTGTGGGCGTGGCTTGGTAGGTGTGGCAGAGGAAGGAGACTGTAAAATCTCCAGTCAGAGGTGGGATTTGCCGGTTCTCCAAACTACTCAAAATTTCCACTACCGGTTCTCCAGAACTGGTCAGAACCAGAGGTGGTATTCAGCAGGTTCTGAACAGTTCTGGAGAACTGGTAGCAGAGATTTTGAGTAGTTCGGAGAACCGGAAACTGGCTCCGCCAACCCCATCTATTCTCTGTCTCCCATTGAGTCCCAGCAGTCCCACTGGGTCTCCTTTGGTTGCCCTGCACAGGAGAACGGAGCTGGAAAGCAGGTTAGTGGGGTGGGGACTGGGAGAGAATGGAGATTTTGCAGTATCCTTCCCCTGCCATGCCCACCAAGCCACACACACAGAACTGGTAGTAAAAATGTTTGAATCCCACCACTGGTCAGAACCTCCTACCGTCCCTATCCTACTGTTCCCATTTATTCGTTCTCATTTATTATGTATATACTTATACCTGTTTATACTTATACGTTTATATGTTATGTTCATACTTATACTTGTTTTCTCATACATGCTTGGCAAACTAAACGAAATAAAATAAATAAAAATAAATAGAGCAATGTTATGGCTGAGAAGACTTCATTTCATTTTCTATTAAATACATCTCACTGATCTTCTTCAGTCTCATATGGGTAGCCCTTGACTTACAACCTGAACAGGACCAGAATTCTGTCGCTAAGCAAGGGGGTTCAGTATTTGAAATTAGAGAACAAGAAGATAAAGAATTTTATATGATATGAAATTTGTTTTTTGTTGGACAAAAAGAATTGGTAATGTAATAGATTTGATAATTTTGTAATGAGTTTAACAGATAGATATAAAATATAATATAGACATATATAACCATTGGATGAAAGTATAATATGAATTTTAAAATAAAATGTGAAATATCTCGTATAAAGTGATAGAATAAATGGTTTAGTTATGGATGATTAATAATTGATAAATATACAAGCATATGTTAGCTTGATAATGTGAAAATTTATATAAATTGAGAAATGACTACAAAAGGATAGCACAAAAGATGTGTAACCAACTGACACACTGTATGTATATAAAATGGAAGATGGTTTTTATGTTTTTATGTTTTGTTTGTATATGTTTGTCTTAAAAAAAATAAAAAAATTTTCAAAAAAGAAAGCAAGGGGGATCAGTGAGTGAGTCATGCCTTATTTTATTATTTTTTTCCGTCGTAAAATGAATTCTGCAGTTGTTAAGTGAATCATGTGGCTATTAAGTGAACCCTGCCTCTGCCACTGAGCATCATAAATACAAGCTGCATGCGAAGCACCCAAAATTTGGTTACGCGACCATGAGGATGCTGTGGGAGTCTTGAAATCATTTTTTTCAGTCCCATGGTAACGTTAAATGGTCAGTAAACGAACGGTTTTAAGTCAAGGATGAACAGTATTGTATACATTTCACTTCTGCAATGTTTCACCCAGATGAAACAGCTTTTGGAGGCCTTGAAAAATGGGGCAGGAGAGAAGATATGGAGATTTAGGCCTGAGAAAGAGGAGAGCATCAGAAGGGAATGGAGAACAGCCCAGCCTTAACGTTGCTGTTCTTTAAAAGGGGCAGTGAAGATTTTGGATGTTTCACGATCCTTTTAATTATCCCAGGACAATAAAATAGCACCTCTAGAACCCTGTCATTGTGTCATGCCACTATCAGAATCTGACTCAGAGGAGGAAGCCGAGCAGCTGACAGGGAGTGGGAGTGTGGCTCCGTTGGCTGTGGAAAAAACTGGGGAAGGGCAAAGTCCAGCTGGGCAGAGCAGGGAAGAGGTAGAACAAGGGAGAGAGAGTTCAGAGGAAGACCCAGGCCCACCCCCTCTTCATCCTAGGGCATGCAGGGAGAAACGGAGAAGAGAGCAATGTGAGTTGCGTGGCTTATGGGGGAGGAAAGGGCCCTGATTCCCTCCATTAGCTGCAGCTGAGAACACAGCGTATAAAAAAGGCAAGCTGCGTGTAGTTTTGGGAGCAAATGTGACTTTATCTTGTATCATCGTGGCTTATCTGTGTTCCTGGTGTCTTCCCAACTGTGTGAGTTTTGCTGTGCTTTCAAGTTTGAAATTACTGCTTCTGCCCTGCCAAACTAATGACTTCAGTTTGGTTTGTTTGGATTTTACAGTTTGTGTTGCTCATGTTTTGGACTGAATTTTCTACAGTCTGTTCCTAGGAGAGTTTTTTTCTAGCCTGAAGGTAACCAGGACATTGGGGGCAAAGTTGGAGATAATAAAGGGACTTTTATTGCTTATCTGACTGTGTTGCCTTTGTGCCACGCCCCAGTTCATCACACATTGTCTAATATTTGACCAGACATACATTGAATGCCTGATAGGCACCTAAGGATTTTGAAGCTACAATCTTCAGTTCAGGGTTGTCCCATCTTGGCAACTTTAAGACTTGTGGATTTTGACTTCCAGAATTCCAGAATTTTGGAAGTCAATCAATCAGAATAGAGTTGGAAGGGGCCTTAGAGGTCTTCTAGTCCAACCCCCTGCTCAAGCGGGAGACCCTATACCATTTCAGACAGGTGGCCATCCAGTTTCTTCTTAACAGCCTCCAGCGATGGAGCACCTACAACTTCTGGAGGGAAGCTGTTCCACTGTTTAATTGTTCTCCCTGTTAGGAAGTTTCTCCTTGATTCTAAGTTGCTTCTCTCCTTGTTTAGTTTCCATCCATTGTTTTTTTTTTTGTCTTGCCTTCTGATGCTTTGGAAAATAAGTTGAAGTCCACAAGTCTTAAATTTGCCAAGGTTGCACTCCTTTGTTGTAGAGTAAATCTATAAAAGTGCACATGTTGTTTTCTCCAACTTACTGTAGCTCCCATTAGATCAGAGGTGTCCAATCTTGACAACTTTAAGACCTGTGGACTTCAACTCCCAGAATTCTCCAGGTAGCATTCTGGGGGTTGAAAGTCCACAAGTCTTAAGTTTGGAGACAACCAAACCGGAAATAGTCAGGGCAGAGATACTGGAGATGGGGTAGTGCCCCAGTTTCAAGAGGGGATAGGGCAACCTCTGCTCAAGGAACTGACAATTGCTCCAAGGCAATATCTAAACCACCAACTTTAAGTAAGGAATGATGAATCCCTTCTAGATAACCTGAATTTGAAAAAGGTGCATTGATCTGCTATGGAGAATTCTAAGCCCCTTGCTTAGACAAGACCAAACCTTGGAAAACTGATGTTGCAAACCACTAGAGACATGTCGAGGGTTATTCATTTTGCTCCTCTGTCTTGTTGCCGCTGTCCCAGTTCATCCCCATTTCCCAGCAAAGATTGGGGGGAATGAAAAGCAATAGTGACAGCACTTAAGATTTATATACCACTTCACCCTGCTCTCAAGCAGTTCACAGTGTCAGCCTCTTGCCCCCGACAATCCGGGTCCTCATTTTATCGACCACGGAAGAGATGGAAGGCTGGGGCAACCTGGAGCTGGTCAGGATTGAACTCCAGGCTGTGGGCAGAGTTAGCCTGCAGGTCTGCATTCTAACCACTGCGCCACCAGGGCTCTATGAAATTAGCCAGTGCCGTCAGGGTGATCTGTGGTAGGTAAGAAACTATTGTAGACTTTCTATGACTTAATTACAATAACAGATTATTAACAGAGGGCCTTGAAGTTTAACTTCGCTGTTGATTAACCTGTTAACTATTTTTTCTTCATATACATACATGCATATGTATGTAGCAATAGCACTTAGACTTATATATTGCTGTATAGTGCTTCCCAGCCCTCTCTAAGCGGTTTACAGAGTCAGCCTCTTGCCCCCCAAAATTTGGGTCCTCATTTTACCCACCTCGGAAGGGATGGAAGGCTGAGTCAACCTGGAGCCTGGTGGGATTTGAACTGCCAAATTGTAGGCAGCTGGCTGCAGAAGTAGCTTGCAGTACTGCACTCTAACCACTGCACTACAGAGGCTCATAGTATGTTCATACATTGAACATACATACATGTTCAGTGTATGACAGGTGAAACTGGATTGCAAACAGATGTAAAATTTTATAAACCTGGACCTGTTTCGCAAGGGGGAAAGCTATTATGGTTGCAATATATTTGCTAGTGTCCAACTGGGGGGGCATAAATATAGGTTTTTAATTTTTTAAATCTTTTCAACTCACACCTTTTTGTCTAGTTTTGTTTCGTCTTTGTAAATTCCAGCCCCCACCCCCGGTATTTTCATTTTCAGAATAAAATTTAAAAAATTAACAAAAGAAATTACCCAGCACCACAGGGAAAAGCAAACTTCATATCCGACAGATAAGATTCCCCCTCCCCTTTAGCAGAAGCGGCCCTCACCCCCCCACCAAACTCCTTACCGGAGAGTGAGTAATCGGTGTTGGTCATCCTCATGGCCGGAGTGTACGAGACGCTTGGCATGTCGTGCCCTTTCTTCTGCTTACGTCGATACCACACAAACAGTGCCAGCAAAACCATAATAATTAGCAGGAGGATAATAATTCCAGAGATTGCTCCCACTGAATGCCTCTCAGATCCAAGAGCTGGGCTAATTTTAGTATAGGGATTTAATTCTTCCATCATGAGAGCCGCTGTTAAAAATAATTCACAATGCACCATTAAATTAAGTGGCGGAGGCCAGGTTGCAAGAAAGGGCCAGCTATTACGAGGATACAGTTCTTAAAGCTTTCCAACAGCTCGTCTGAAACGGGTCAGTGGACTACAAGTCCCATCAGCGCCAGCCCACGAGGCCAAGAGCGAGGGATGCTGGGAGATGTGGTCTGGCCATATCTGGAGAGCTACTCTTTGGGGCCTCATGCCAGTTGGAAGCAAACCACAGCTAGCCCGAAGAAATCGCCTTCCTCCCGTTTAATGATTTTACAGGGTGCGTCTCTGCCCCACATGCCAGCTTTTGATTCACTTCAATAGCAATTTAGACTTATATACTGCTTCCCAGGGCTTCCCAGCCCTCTCTAAGCGGTTTACAGAGTCAGCCTCTTGCCCCCAACAATCTGGGTCCCTCATTTTACCCGCCTCGGAAGGATGGAAGGCTGAGTCAACCTTGAGCCAATCAGGATCGCACTGCTGGCAGTGGGCAGAATTAGCCTGCAATACTGCATTCCAACCACTGTGCCTTATTGAGGAGGGGTGAACCAGTCATACGGAGATGACCTCTCCCAGTGGTTCTAGCCAAATCTGCATTATGAAATGCAAGGAACAGGAGGATCTACCAAGAGGCGGTCAAAATATCAAGACGAGGGCCCACAAAAGTGGAAGCAAAGCTCCCACTCTTTCTCCCTGCACTGCGCCTAGTTGTGGTGCCCATGTTGACTTATGTTGACCCACCTTTAGACATTCTTCTGGGAGATATTTGGGAGAGAAGGAATGTCCCAAACAAGACAATTTATTTTATTTTATTTAGTTAGAAGATTTATATGGCCACCCACTCACACACAGTGACGCCAGGTTGTTTGCAAAAAATAAAAAACCCAATGTAAAAAAGAATAAAAAAACAATAACCTTGCTTCCCATCCCTCTGGTGACACCACACAATCAAACAAGCCACTTAGTGGGCTTCATCCCATGTTGGGCTCCCCAGGCCCGTTGCTAAAACCAGGACCTTTCAGGGCCTTGTGAAAGTGTTTTCAAAGTGGGGGCCAGTCTAATCTCTGCAGGAATGATGTTCCAAAGGGAGGGAGGGAGCCACCATGGAGAAGGCCCTTCTTCTGGGTCTTGCTAAATGTAGCTTTGCAGGAGAAGGGACCTACAATGTTCCTTGCCTCCCCCGGTCTGTTGGGTTGGGTAGATGTGGCCGGGAAGAGAGACGGTCCCTCAGATAACCCGGTCTTTAAACCACGGATGGCTTTAAAGGTGACAACCAGCACCTTGAAATGCACCTGGAAGCAAATTGGCAGCCAATGCAGATCCTGCAGGAGAGGTGACACGTGGGCACACCTGGGCCTGCACAACAATTATACGATGGCATCTGAATTGGATGGTTTTATACTAGCGAAATAAATGCACAACTGAGTCTCTACCTCCATATTGTGCCCTCTTTGTTAAACCTCAGCATTTCAGCTTTCCTTCAAAAAGGTTCCAGTTTCTAGTCCTCATGGGAAAAAATGTTGAGTAAAAGCCAGCTAGCCTACCAATCCTGCCTTTTTCCCCTCCCATGTGAATTTCTTCCAGGACATAATCATTTTGTGGGGGGATGGTGGTGTCTTTTTGAACTGTTCTTGGAAGAATGGCCCGAGTTGTAGGCTCTGTTGAAAGGGAAAAGATCAAGGAAGGAGAGAGAGAGAAGGAGTTGCCTCACCTTGATCGCACCTGATTCCCTTGAACCCAGGGCTGCAGTAGCAGGTCCCTGTAACATAGTCACAGGTGGCGTTATTCATACATTCGCAGAGCTGCTGGCAGCCATAACCAAATGTTCCTTGTGGACACTCTGAAAATGTAAGGTGAGAAAAAGTCTGGGGAAAAACAGCATTTCGCCAATCTAGTTATTTTTTTTGCAATAGGACATCATCAGAAGATGCTAGTGTCAAGATTCCGGCAGTTACCCCCAATTAAATCATGAGTCTTGAGCCAAACTTCCAAAACTTCAAAAGGATTTATTGGGAGTTAACAGGTCCGGCACTGCCTGGGTGTAGCTGACTCTGAGACACATCATTCATCGTCACCCTTGACCCTGGTTTCCCCCCACCCCCTGAGTGTATCATAATTCATATTCTCCAATGGGACACGTCCATAGCTAAGAATCAAGCTTTCCAGTTAGAATTTTGCGTGGCAGAAACTTCAGCCACCCAGAAACTATCTTTGAAAACATTTATGGAATGCACTTTCTGTTTGCAAGCTGCCGCACTGCTCCCCCCTCCCTTTCTGCTGGCAACTCTAAAAAGACCAGAGAAATATTTTATGAGTTGACAGCTAGTTAGGAAAAAAAACTCAGGTAAACCTCACAGCCTTCCTGTAGGACAGTATTTTTCCTATCTTGGCCACTTTTAAGATGGGTGGACTTCAACTCCCAGAATTCCCAGCCAGCCATATAAGTCTCAGGGGGAGGGGATTTCCATTTTTGGTTTTGAATGATTGTTCTCATTAGGGGGGCTACAGTTGGTGATTGTCACGCCCCCATCGGAGCCTGAATCTGTGGGGGGAAGACGAGCTGGAACCTGAGCCGACAGAGATTGAGGGGGCGGCTTCATTGGAAAATGGGGAAGGGCAGAGCCAGTCAGGCCAGGGCCTTTCAGGAGTAGGACAGCTTGTAGACAAGAAGGAACAGGGGCAGGATGAACATGAGAGACCTCAGGGGATGAGCAAGGACCACCTCCTCCTGATCCGAGAGCACAGAGAGTGGAGAGAAGGCGAGAACAGCGCAGACTGAGCAGGCTACTCGGGAGGAAAGTGCCCCATCCCTCTTCACAAAGCACACCTGGGGAATGAGGCTTAAAGAGATGGTGTGGGGAGGGGCATTTGTTGGGAACAAATGCTGAGTTTCTGAAGTGTTGAGTGCCAACATTTGAACTTTCCAAGAGTCCTTGCATTTTTTTCTGGCTTTCTGGACTAATTAGCTGGGTCCTTTGCTTCCTGAACTCCTTGATTTGGATTTATTGCTGTGCAGCCTTGATATACACAGCACTGGGCTAGACTATTTGCAGCCAGAGGCTGCTTATTTATTATTATTATTATTTTATTAGACTTGTATGCCGCCCTTCTCCCAAAGGACTCAGGGCTGAACAGATAAAAGACCCATATATACAATAAAAAGATATTAAACAAGACAAGTCTAAATTACAAAACTGCGTTAAAAACAATTAAAATTACAGTTATACCAATAATATAAAATCACCCGCCCCCCATGGTCAATCCAGGCCGGCTTGCTGAAACAGCCAGGTCTTCAGGTCTTGGCAAAAGGAGCGGAGATCCGGGGCCAAACGAAGATCTACAGGGAGCTGATTCCATAGGGTCCTCCCACAGAAAAGGCCCTAGCCCTGGGAACCGCCAGCCGACAGTGCCTGACCGACGGTATTCCCAGGAGGCCCCTCCTGTGGGAGCGCACGGGGCGATCGGAGTGTGATGCAGGCAGAAGGCATTCCCGCAAATATCCTGGACCCAAGCCATTTAGGGCTTTGTAAGTTGTTACCAACACCTGCTTGAGTTGTGTGTGTGTGTGTTTGTGTGTGTGTGAGTTCACTTTGCTCTGGGACTTGCCAGAAACGTGGGAGCGTTTGGGGGAAATTTGGAGCAATAAAGGGGCGGTTTGAACTGCCAGCTCTTTGTGTTATCTGTGTGCTGTGCCCTGGCTCATCACACTGACATTCTTTCTGATATGTTTTCCATAACACTAAAGCTTCAGTTTTCCCTTCAGATTTCATGAGACCCAGAAAGGCTCACCTGTCCTCCTCTCCCTGACCACTAAATAAAAGCAAGAACATCCACATTTTCTCCCGCAAAACCCTTTTCAAAAGCAAAGATTTGTTCATCAAATTCAATGGGAACTAACAGGGGAAAAACATGTAGGAGAGTTTTGGGGCATAGAGACATGGCCGGCTCACTGGAGTCCACTGAGATGATGGTGCACCTTCTCCATGAAAGCGGCCGTCACTTTCTTAAACCATCTTTTATCTTCCCCTTTGATGCTGCCTACCTTGAACAGCATCAGGCTGCCAGATCCGGTTTCCCAATGGATTTCCCATCATGCCCCTGGGGAGTATCCAGCGTTGGGCTGCTGGAGGTTCGCAGGAATTTGGGAGAGGCCCTAGCTAAGATTCTGTTCTGTGCAGTTCTGTGAGTTTGGAGATTCCCTAAATCTTCACCTTCCCTGCCCCTCCCCTCCCAGGAGCCCCAACGCGGCCCGTTTTGAATGCAGGGAAGGGCGAAAAATGGGCCTCCCGGAAGTTCGGGAAGGCCGGAAATGGGCCCGTTTCTGGCTTCCAGAGAGCCTCCGGAGCCCGGGAAGGTAGTTTTCACCCTCCTGGAGGCTTGACGAGAGCCTCCGGAGTCTGGGGAGGGCAAATGCCCCCCTCCACCATGGTACAGGTGGCCAACTAGGCCATGCCCACCATGGCCACACCCACCCAGCAACCGGACAGAGAACCCGTTGCTAAAATTTTTGAAGCCCACCCCTGGGAGCATCTCTTCAGGACAGGGTAGGAAATCCCCCCACGGCAACCTGTACAGTTGCATTTGACGGAGTGCAATTTACTTTTTGCAAGCAACTGAAGTGCAGTTTAAAGCGTCGCTCTTGATAGAGTCCATGTTTTCCCCTTGGTAACGCCAAGCATGAAAAATTTGCACGATTTTTTGGAAAACCCTGAAGGTCGCTCCCAAGTCTCTAGGAGAATATATTTCTGCAGGGTTTTGGGCCCTGCAGCCTTGAGCAAGGCAAGCCAGGCGGGGCCTCTGCTAAAGGAGCCTCTTCTCCCAGGGACCCTCTGAACAGAAGCTGGCCCTGAGGCCACCAAAACTTTATGTTTCCGTTTCCCCCTTATTCTCTCTCCAGACTGCCAACGTTTGGTTCCCCATATTTCTATCAGAGGGAACATGATTGAATGGCCAGTGACAAAATTTATTCATACAATTACCGTGATGGTGGCAATAAATCTGGCGACAGCTTATTGTGTTTCTTTGGGCGATATTCAATAAGAAATGAAGAGGCCGGCGGTAAACCAGCTGGTGTCTCTGCTACGCCAGTGGGAACGTTGGGGGGACACACCCAAGCTCCCTGCATTCCTCTTCGACCCAGGCTTTGCAGATACAGCGAGACAGGGAGGGAGGGAGGGAGAGAAGGAGGAAAGAAGAATGGATGGATGGAAGGAAGGGAGGGAGGGAGGGAGGAATGAAGGAAAGAAGAGGGAGGGAGGGAGAAAGAAGGATGGATGGATGGAAGGAAGGAAGGAGGAGGAATGAAGGAAGAGGAGGAGGAAGGAGAGAAGAGAAAAAAGGGGAGGAAGGAAAGAAGGAAGATGGAAAGGAAAGAAGGAGGAATGAAGAAAAGAGAGGAGGAGAAAGGGATGGATGGATGGAAGGAGGAGAGGAGAAAAAAGAAGAGGGAGAAGGAGGAGGGAATGGATGGAGGAGGAGGAAAGAAAAAGGAAGAATGGATGGGAGGGAGGGAAGAAAGAAGGAAAGAACAGGAAGGGAAGAAGGAAACAACAGGGAGAGGAGGGAGGGAGGGAGGAAGGAAGGAAGGAGGGAGGGAGGGAGGGAAGGGAATGACTGCACTCCAGAATACAACATGCCCATTTCTATGGATGATGGGGTGCTTGTGTGCATGCAGCCACTCAGATGCTCTGTCTTCCACAGCACAGAACTTATAGGGACTGGCTTTTTCCCCCTTTGGGGTTACTCTATGCACCCCAAAAACCCCTCCAGAGCAAAGCAAGCCAGATCCACTTGATAAGAGGCATTCCGCTCCCGCAAACTTACTCTGCTCGCACTGTTTTCCAGTGAAGCCCGTTCTGCAGGTGCACTGCCCGGTGATGTGGTCGCAGTCGGCCCCGTTCTGGCACTGGCAG
Source organism: Naja naja (assembly GCA_009733165.1). NCBI lineage: Eukaryota > Metazoa > Chordata > Lepidosauria > Squamata > Elapidae > Naja > Naja naja. Next base: position 19,942,395 of record CM019163.1, read on the forward strand.
ACGTTGGCACAGTTCTTCCCATAAAAGGCAGCTGGGCATCCTGGAGGGTTGGGATCCAGAAAGGACACAGGAAGAAGTCAAGCAACTGAAATTGGGCTCCAGGTCCCCCTTCACCCCAGCCTTTGCTGGCGGAGCTTAGGCCAGTAACCGGATTAAGGTATAGCAGGGGATGATGGGATTTGTAACCCAACATCTCCACAACAGTGATGGGATTCAGCCTGTTCGCACCGGTTTGGGAGAACCGGTTGTTACTTTCTGAGCAGTTTGACGAACTGGTTGTTGGAAGAAATCATTAGGGCAGAGAATCAGTTGTTGAATTATTTGAATCCCACCACTGCTCTGCAAGGTTGGGAAAATGGTTTGGGCCGGTGTTTCTCAACCTTGGCAACTTTAAGACGGGTGGACTTCCACTCCCAGAATTCCCCAGCCAGCATCCTTTAAGACAGGTGGACTTCCACTCCCAGAATTCCTCAGCCAGCATCCTTTAAGACAGGTGGACTTCCACTCCCAGAATTCCCCAGCAGCATCCTTTAAGAAGGTGGACTTCCACTCCCAGAATTCCCCAGCCAGCATCCTTTAAGACAGGTGGACTTCCACTCCCAGAATTCCCCAGCCAGCATCCTTTAAGACAGGTGGACTTCCATTCCCAGAATTCCCCAGCAGCATCCTTTAAGACAGGTGGACTTCCACTCCCAGAATTCCAGCAAGCTTGAAGATGGGTAGACTTCAACTCCCAGAATTCCCCAGCAAGCTGGCTGGGGATTCAGGGAGTTGAAATCCACATGTCCACATGTCTTAAAGTCCACATGTCCAAGGTTGGGAAACCCTGGCTTGGACTGTTAATAAGCCCGAATAAGATGTAAAGGTTTCTCTTAAACCCAACAGCCCTGCCGTTTCTTAATCGCAACTCTGCGGAGTTTTTCAAGACTGGCTTCAAAGACCCACCAAGTATCCAATTAGGGAATCTGTGCTGGGGAAATGAGAACGCTACGTGCCACTATAAAATCAAGCATTGCTCTCTCTTTTTGCTGTTGTTCACTTGTTGGGATTGATTTATGTTTGCTGGATTTTATTTGCTCTGATTTGGAGAAGGAGGTAAGCTGGTTTTGGCTGAAGCTTGATTTGTTGCAGCTCTGAAAATGCTCCGAGGAGACACAAGGGGGCAGTGCACACTCTTTGCAGAAATCTTCCCAGCAGGAACCTCCCAAAAGTCTTACTCTGAGAACAGTAGGGGCCCGTCCACCCAGGGGTGCAGCGGCATTCTCCGTTGTGGGGCTGCACGTCCCACTATTGTGACAGCTGCACGAATGAAAACAATCGCTGCCCCAGAAGCCCACTGGACAAGCTGGTGAGAGAGAGAAAGAGAGAGAGAAAACAAGACAATATAGCCCAATCTTTCCACCCTTGAAACCGAAAAGTATTTAGGAGTTGGAATATTAGGAAGTTGGAAGGGTCCTTGGAGGTCTTCTAGACCAACCCTTGCTCAAGCAGGAGAACCTATACCTTTTTCAGACAAATAGCTGTCCAGTTTCTTCTTGAAAAACTCCAGTGTTGGAGCACCCACAACTAAGGCCGTTCCATTGATTAGATGTTCTCACTGTCAGGAAATTTCTCCTTAATCTCTCTTTCACGATCTTCCACCCATTGCTTCTTCACCTGCCCTCAGCGGCTTTGGAGAATAGGTTGATCCCCCTTCACTGTGGCAGCCCCTCAAATATTGAAAGTGCTAACCTGTCACCCCTAGTTCTGCTTTTCACTAGACTAAATGGTAAAGGTTCCCCTTGCACATATGTGCTAGTCGTTTCTGGCTCTAGGGGGCAGTGCTCACCTCCGTTACAAAGCCAAAGAGCCAGCGCTGTCCGAAGATGTCTCTGTGGTCATGTGGCGGCATGACTAAGCGTAAAGGCGCACGGAATGCTGTTCCCTTCCCACCAAAGGGGTCCCTATTTTTCTACTTGCATTTTTACATGCTTTCGCACTGCTAGGTTGGCAGAAGCTGGGACAAGGAATGGGAGCTCACTCCATTACACAGCACTAGGGACTCGAACCGCTGAACTGCCGACCTTTCTGATCGACAAGCTCGGTGTCTTAGCCACTGAGCCACCATACCCGATTCCTGCAACTGTTCAACATTTTAGCCTCCAGCCCCTAATCATCTTTCTTGCTCTTCTCTGCACACTTTCTAGGGTCTTGGCATCTGTTTATGTGTTGTGGTGACCAAAACTGGACACTTAACTATTTTAAGTATTTTAATCAAACAGCTACAGTTCAGCAGCTTCTTCCACAGAGATAAATACACTCTTGTGCATGCACGGAAACTTCTCCCATCCGGATGGCAGGGCCAAGATACAAAAGGAATCTTGCATTTAACATTCACCCACTTCATTCTTTTTCAGATCAGTACCAGGAGCAAAACAGCTGCGTGTTTAAAGATCAGCCCTGCTTCATAACTGACAGCTGTCCAAGCCACAAAACTTCCAAGCCACAAAAATACAAACGGGAGAATGGGAGGACATAAAAAAGGATTTTTGAATAATTTGTGCAAACTTGTTATATTAGGGGAAAACCCCACGAATGTGTGTGTATTGGGCCGTATTGTGTGAACAAAATAAGTTTCAAGGAAAGTGTGCACCATTATGTGTAAAAATTGATGCGGATTTGGGAAAATAGATTTTGAAACTGGCAGACAAGAATGGGATGAAAATGAAATTTATTGGCTATTCTGAAATTGATGCAGCATTTTTAGGGCAAGAAAATTCTGTCCTGAACTACATCAAGCATTAAGCAGGTTCCCATATTACTTTAAGCTGTCTAGACCCTGCTAAGATCGAGGAGATGTATAAAGTGCACAAATAAACATGTTATGATGGCTTGTTTAACCAATCATTTTGGCTATCTGCGACCCAGACATTCTGGCGTTTCAAAATCTGTGTGTGTGTGTGTGTGTGTGTGTGTGTGAAATATTTGCCACTGGCCCAATTTAGCAGGAATGCAGAGGAATTTCTCAAGCCTTTTCGAAGTAACCACCCACGAAATTGATAGCCTGCCTAATTTTTATTTTGATTGACAGCCGTATTGAACACGCGAAAGACCTACAATAAAAGCAAAATTGCAGCTGTCTGTTTTTATCCAGTGACTACTGTATCACTGGAGGTTTGATGTATTTTGCAATAAATGCTGTTTAATATCCCCTGCTGCACAGTGAATATGAGGGAAAAAAAATACTGGGGACATGCTGGTCTTCCCTGCAATGCCTCATCTCTGACAAAGGACTTGTTTAGAAAACGCTACCTTTAGGATCCGCAGATGTCAATCTTCTGTCGAGGCAATTTAGAAAAAAATGACTACCCATGTTTCTCAGACTCTAACAAGTAAATTACACATAAGAGGAACTGCAAAAGAATTTCCCTTCTGTCTATAGCAACATGGACCTCACTGCCCACAGAATTGTCAATCTCTTAATTATTTCTTCAGGAAAGTTTTGAAAAGAATGGGCTTTCCTTCAAAACAATAACAAAAAAACCCCTGGTGTTTCGAGTGGATTAAGGCAGGGTGTTAAGGAAAACATCTTATGGGTCAAAGATTCAAAGAGAACTCTTGGCCAGCTTTCAAATTTTGTAAAATAGATCTATTTGCTTTGCTGAAAGGTGCTCTTTTTCATTTAGAATAGAATAGCATAGAACTAGAAGGGACCTTGGAGGTCTTCTAGTCCAGTCCCCTGCTCAAGCAGGAGAACCTATACTATTTAAGTGGCCATCCAGTCTCTTCTTAAAAACCTCCAGTGATGGAGCACTCACAATTTCTGGAGGCAAACTATTCCACTGGTTAATTGTCCTCACTGTTACGAAGTTTCTCCTTAATTCCAGATTGCTTCTCTCTTGGTTAGTTTCCATCCATTGTTTCTTGTCCTGCCCTCTGGTGCTTTGGAGTATAATTTGACCCCCTCTTCTTTGTGGCAGCCCCTCAAATACTGGAACACTGTTATTATGTCACCCCTAATTCCTCTTTTTTCTAGACTAGCCAAACCCAAATCCTGCAACCATTCTCCGTATGTTTTAGTCTCCAGGCCTTTAATTGTCTTAGTTGCTCTTCTCTGAACCTTTTCCAAGGTCTCAACATCTTTTTCATAGTATGGTGACCAAAACGGGTTCCAGTATTCCAGGTGTGGCTTTACTAGGGTTTTGTAAAGCGGTACTGATACTACATATGATCTTGATTCTATGCCTCTGTTAAACAACCCAGGATTGTATTAACTTTTTTGGTGGCTGCTGGCACATAGTCAAGTGATCACCCACTAGGACTCTAAGGTCCCTTTTGATTATTTATTGGGGTCTTTGTGTAAAATTAGTTGCAGGGGTATCAGAGGAAAAAAGGACATTTGCAAATTTAGCAATAGTCCTCTAAAGACAGGGGTCCCCGAGTTGCAGCTCACTACCGTCCTGTGGCCTGTTTGGGCTGTGGAAGCAGTGGGGCAAAGAGGTATGTGCAACTCCACTTGTGGAAGTGAAGAGTGCTCATAGTAGTCCACTTCCACAAATGGAGTTGCATGTGCAAGCATGCACACATGTGCTCTCATAGTACCGTCCCCTCTCCCCTCCCTCACCATTCTGGAATGATTGGAGACCACTGCTCTAATGGATAATCTCCTTGTAACAACCCCATAATCCCTTGCGGGGTGGAATCTGGGCAACCGAATGGAGTTGAGTGTTTACTGGCCAGATGCCCTTCCTGTCACCAACGTGGGGTTACATTCAGCAGATCTATTCTCATTGTGCCCAGAGAGAGAAATATCTGCCTGTACCTGGGATCGATCCCACAGCCTCCTGATTGTGAGACGAGACTCCACCTCTAGGCCACTGCATCACTCTCTAAAGGAGACCATATGAATAATCTAATTGTGGAGAGTGGTGTGCATGTGTGTTTGAAACATCGGTTGTCTCCTCAAAATAGCGTGGCCGAGGCATTGTTTGTCCCCCATCAGCTCACAGTGGAAATTAAATTGGAAGTCCTGTCCCTGCCCTGCCCTTCATGCAGCATTTCTACGGTTGAGAGTCATGCCCAGAGTTTTCTATGATGTTTGTTCAGAAATAATTCTCCAACTAAGATCCCTTCCAACCTTAATTAAAGGCTTCCTGCCTTCAGGCCGTGCCCTTCTGTGGCTTCCTGTTGAGCACAGCTGGGAAATTAACAATGAACAACTAGTTAATTATTTCTTTTTCCATGGCCCTCTTCACTGTCCCTTATTTCTGTTCCTGGCATGGTGGAAAAATTGTATTAAAAGGTCTTCCCATCCTCCCCCTTTTTTATGGGTTCCATATTTATAAAGTGAAATAATACCCTATAGAGGGGTATGGGAAGAATCTTGTAATTAAATCCCTACCTCTACAAATTGTCATTAAGTAGTAATTAGGACAAACTCTTTGGGGGCAATTAATAGACTATTCAGGAGTAATTCTAGCAAGGATGTTCCTCAAGAACCAATAAATGGGGCTGCTTGTCCCAACAGGAAGCTTTTGATTAAACAAGCACTGACATGAAATAACCAGATGCATTTCTAATAAGATACATGAATGAAGGGCAATTTTCATAGGGAAAATTCAGACTGGGAACCAGATTGCATCAATAAACATTATCTCGGGATCAGATAAAGAGGATTACCTGAATAATGGAAATGCAAACAAAAGCAAGGAACATATTAACATGCGTGGCGGACACGCCCTGTAGTAAGGAAATACGGGATAACGACAAAAAAAATGGATAGAAGAAATAATTAAACAACAAATTGAACTAGGACTGGAGACTTTTCTATTAGGTATATTGTTTATTAATTGTTTAATAAAAACTATTTAAAAAGAAAAAGAGGATTACTCATCCTCTTTCCATCTAAGAGATTTCCCTTAATCTAATCTGCAGAGTTTGTGAATACAGGTAGTCCTCAATTTACGACCACAATTGAGCCCAAAATTTCTGTTGTTAAGTGAGTTCTGTCCCCTTTGACACCCTTTCTGGCCACCGCTGCTAAGTGAATCACTGCAGTTATCACGTTAGTAACATGGTTGCTAAAGTGAATCTGGCTTCCCGTGGGCTTTGCTGGTCAGGGGAATCACGCGCACCCGTCATAAATACAAATCAGTTGCCGAGCATCCGAATTCTGATCACGTGACCAATGGGGATGCTGCAATGGTCGTTAAGTGTGAAAAACAGTGTGACTTTTTCCAGTGCCGCTGTAACTTTGAATGGCCACTGAACAAACAAGTCGTGAGTCGAGGACTACTTATAAATATTGTATATAGTTATCCCGCAGCAGTTTCAAGGCACTTCGAGAATTTATTTATCTTCTCCATGGTTGTGTTCAAGTAAAGATCTACCAGATGCATTCACTGAACATTGGCGCTGTAGAAGGCAGTGATGGAGAACCTTTTGGTTGTGGTGTGCCGAAAGCACGCACGTGCCGGCACCGACAATGCAATGCACCCCACCCCCTGTACATATGCGCGCAACCCCTCTGCCCCGCCCTCTTACCTGCACTGTGCATGCGCGTGACCCCCAGCTGATTTTCAGCCTGTTTGAGACATTTATCGCCCTCCTGGAGGCTCCAGAGAAGCCTCTGCAGCCTTGGGAGGCTGAAAACGGGCCCGTTTCGGCACTTCCAGTATTTCCGGAAGGCCCTTTTTTCGGCCTCCCAAGGTTGCAGAGGCTTCGCTTGAGCCTCCGAGAGGGCGGAAACAGCCTCAAATGGGCCAAAAATTAGCTGTGAGGCGCACGCATGTGCAGTGCAGGTAAGTGTGCTTGCGTGCCTGCACAAATGGCATATGTGTGCCATAGGTTCACCATCACGGGTATAAAGTCTTCTGCCTTGGGCAGGGGGTTGGACTAGAAGACCTCCAAGATCCCTTCCCAGACTATGATTCTAGCACTCTAAGCTTGGATTGGAGTAACTATGGTGAATGGTTGTTTTGGTCTGAATCCCGCTCATCTGAAAAACGTGTGCAGTGTGTATAGTATTCAGGTCTTGAAGATGGGTTATCTCACAATCAGGTTAAGCAGGTCCTGACAATGAATTAAGAATCAGAGAACTAACATTCCAGAAAGTGAACCCAAATCAGTGGTTTCTGCTAGGAAAAATACTTGAAATTAAAACCTATTTGCCTCTAAATATACATATGTAACCTTAAAAGAAAATTTACACAAAATTGTCTGCTACAACGTCTTGCCTGTCAACTACTTCTTCAGCTTCAACCACAATAATACACAGGCAAACAACCGATACAAACTTAAGGTAAACTACTCCAAACTCGATTGCAGAAAATACAACTTCAGCAGCAGAGTGGTCAATACCTGGAATGTACTACCTGACTCTGTTGTTACAGCCTCAAACCCCCAAAACTTTAACCTCAAACTGTCTACTGTGGACTTCACCCCATTCCTAAGAGGTCCTTAAAGGGGGCGTGCATAAGTGCACCAGCGTGCCTACTGTCCCTTACTGTCCCCATTTATCTGTATTTACTTCCTTTGTTCCTGTTTATGTTCATACCTGTACCTGTCATCTTGTACATGTTTGACAAATAAAATAAAATAAATAAATAAATAAAATTGTATAAAACTAAAAAGATTACGTGTTTTCTCTTACTTTGTGAGCAATCTTTGCCGATCCATCCTGGGAAACACTGACACGAGCCATCAGTAGGATTGCAGGTCCCATTGTTTGTACACAAACACAACTCAGCACAGTCTTTCCCATATCTCCCACTTGGACACACTGTGGAAACAAAAGCAAGCCATCAGGGTTGCATTGTGTTGAAGAAGTGGCTCTCCAAGGAGTTGCGTGCTGACCTTTGGTTGACCATCTACCAGTTCCTGTTTTTGTACAATGGGTGAAGGGAAAGAAACTGATATTTAATCCAGACAAGATTTTCATTTGGACATTCTGTATAAAGGACTAAATCTTGTCAACTCATACAATAGTTCTATGGTCTTTTTAGAGTTGCCAACAGAAAGGGAGGGGGGAGCAGTGCAGCAGTTTTCAAAACCAAAACTGCATTTCACAAATGTTTGCAAAAATAGTAACTAGGTGACTGAAGTTTCTGCCGCACAAAATTCTAATTCTAATTGGAGAACATGATTGATGACTCTGGGCTATGGATGTGTCCCATTGGAGAATATGGATTATGATACACCCAGGGGGTGGGGGGAAAACCAGGGTCAAGGGTGACAGTGAATTCTGTGTCTCAGAGTTGGCTACACTCAGGCAGTGCCAGACATTTAACTCCCAATAAATCCTTCTGAAGTTTTGGAAGTTTGGCTCGAGACTCATGATTTAAATGGGGTAACTGCCGGAATCCTGACACTTGTGTTGTATGGGATTGTCCTGTCCATGAGGAACCAAATTCATAGACGGTAGAAATTAATGAACTCAACTCACTTTGCAGAAGTGCAGATGGACCACCAGTTCTCACCAGCTGAGACTGCTACACCAGCTGTGATCCTGTCTAAAATCAAATTTACCCTTTTTTTTAACATCGTGATCTCCGCTTGTACTGTTGCAATGCAGTCTAAGTACAGCTGCCTCTGGAAGATGCTCAAGAAAGGAGTGCCAGATGTTGGCAGGATAGAAACCACTGGAGCACCTGTTACTAATTCTGTGTCAGTTTTATTAGCTAGGTTATTATTATAATTGTCTTCCAGCACTTGGGCCGGGTGTCAAACTCGATTTCATTGAGGGCCGCATCAGGGTTGTGTTTGACCTTGGAGGGCCGGGGCGTGGTGTGAGAGGTGTGGCCAGGGGCGTGGCCATGGTGGGCGTGATATGGGACTTGTGTCAGGGGAACCTGTGGTGGCCAAGTGCTAAGGCAGGATTTCCCTGAGACCCTTTCTTACTTTCATTATAATCTCCTTCCTTCCTTCCTTCCTTCCTTCCTTCCTTCCTTCCTTCCTTCCTTCCTTCCTTCCTTCCTTCCTCGCCCTCTTCACATCTTTCCTTCTTTTTCTTTGTCTTTCCTCTTTCCCTTCCTCCTTTCCTGCTCAAATGCAAAAGGAGAAACATTTTCCCTTTTGTTTTGCTAGCCCTCTGCCAGCAAAAACGAAGCTCAGGGGAGGAGGAGCGCTGGCAGAAGCACCACGGGGCCGGTCCTTTGCTGTTTCCAGGCCCCGTGGGTTGGATCTAAGCACCCTGCAGGCTCAATCTGGCCCACAGGCTTTCAGTTTCACACCCCTGACTTAGGCTGTCACAGAGAAAAGAGGATCAGTCTATTCTCCAAAGCACCTGAAGGCAGGACAAGAAGCAACAGATGGAAACTAATCAAGGAGAGAAGCAACTTAGAACTAAGGAGAAACTTCCTAACAGTGAGAACAATTATCCAGTGGAAAGATTTGCTTCCAGAAGTTGTAGGTGCTCCATCACTGGAGATTTTCAAGTAGAGATTGTGTAGCCATTTGACTGGGAATGTCAGCCTCCAAGATTCCTTCTTCCGCTTAACTCTTTCCAGCTGCGATAAAAATGGGGGCAGAATAATTGGGTCTCGTTGGGGCAGAAAGGGTGCTGGAGGTTGAGGTTGTGTGAATTGTAGGAGTTGGGATGCTTTCTTGCTTAAATGCGCAAATGCAGCCACTTATCTTTTCTAGACCAAGTCAACCGTCTCGGCATACCAGATGTGTGAGACGCCACCTGAAGATGCACCCACATGACATTATGCAGACTGGATGTCCAGTTTGAATTGTTGGGGGCGAGGACTTGGGATAACTTTCCATATGTAATTTCTGCACCTTTTGCCTCAGATCTTGTATCTCCTGTGTGGCTGTCACTTCTTATCCAGTAAAAGTCCTTTTCTCTACAAAAATGGAGTCCAAGGTTTTCTTGTTTGGAGTTTGAATGGATTTTGAATACACCTGACAGGGTTGGTATAAGGTCTCCTGACTTGAACAGGAGATTAGACTAGAAGACCTTCAAGTAACTTCAGCCCTGTGATTCTGTGTTCTATGCTTCCAACATTGGATTCATAATGTTAGCTTGGGTTAAGAAAAGACTCCCGGAAGTTACAGGATTTATCATTTGAATATGCACTCATGTGTACCAATGTGTCAAGACTCAGCAGGTTGTTTTCATAGACTGTTCTAGAAGATTGATTTGCCTGTGCAGAAAAGGACCCAGAGCCTTTTCAGTGACAGTCCCAACATTGCACGCTCCATACTAATGAGTTATGTATGGCTTCAACTTTGCTTGTGTTTAAACTAATATTACTTATTTCATGATGCTTTCCCTTGTACTCAGTCTTTTCATCTTTGCAATGTTAACATTAAAGAGCAATTTAATGGCTTAGTGCTTTTATTTATTATCTCTGCTCTTTTATCTCTCTGTCTCTAACTATAATTTACAACATTCCATGATTGGTCAAAGTGCAGCTTTGTGATATATCAGGCATTTCAGCAAAGCAACATTTTGTCCGGATGCAAAACCGCTTCATCAAAATAGCAAATATTATGCAAAATCCTACTGTCTTGGGAAATGAGTTCCATATCATGGTAGACTTCTATCTAATAAATCTTCATTCTCCAAGATGATGTAAAGCTAAAGTAGAAGCCTTCAAAAAAGTTCATACTTCTCACAAACCATTAAATCCCACCAAACTTGTGAATCTCAAGCACGTCTGTAATTGATGGATCTAAGAATTTTGAGAGAAGGACAAAAATATTCTGTTTAAGTCGGAATGGGCAGATACAACTGCAATGCTAATTTGTTATTAAAGTTCTGAAAAAGGACTGCATTCCCGTGCTATTAAAATTTCAGATGCGTTCTCGCAACTATCGTGATTTATGGCTCAGATTCCCTACAAGGCTATTAAAAATACTTGGAAATATATTATTCCTAGCTAAAGTGGCCCCTTTTACTACCTATCGCAGATCAGACATGCATAATCTGAGGGCCACAGTTAGCTCCAGAAAGCTTTAGGTGTGGCTTCCAGAGCTCCAAAATTTACTACCAGGCTGTAATTTTTAGCATGACAAAAGATGGGAAATGTTACATTTTCTGGAGAGTCATCCTAGTCAGTGTATTTCATTTTCACTGGATTTAAATGCAAATGTGAACTCTCCTTCATTAGATGTGTTCAAACAGGCGGAATGGCTATCTGTTCAGGATGTTGTAGAAGTGGATTCCTGTCTTGGGGACAGGATTAAATCTGGATAAGCCTCCAGGTCTCTTCTAACCCTTACATATAATGGAATTACAGAATAACAGAGTTAGAAGGGACCGTGGAGGTCTTCTAGTCATCTTCAGCAAAGGCAGGAGACCCTATACCATTCTGGACAAATGGCTGTTCAGCCTCTTCTTGAAAATCTCCAGTGATGGAGTATTCACAACTTCTGGAGGCAAGTTGTTCCACTGATTAATTGTTCTCAATGTCAGAAAATTTCTCCCAAGTTCTAGGTTGCTTCGCTCCTTGATTAGTTTCCATCTGTACTTCTTGTCCTGCCCTCAGGGGCTTTGGGGACCCTATCACCTCTGTGAGCACTCTTCAAAATATTGGAAGACTGCTATCGGGTCATCCTTAGTCCTTCTCTTCATTAGACCAGGGACCTGCTGGCTGGGGAATTCTGGGAGCAGATGTCCACCCACCTTAAATCTTGCCAAAATTAAAAAGCACAGTTCTAATGAGACATACTTCTTTCAGGAGGGCAATCCAATTCAAGAAACAACTGGGACAAAGATGATTTCCTAAGTTCTAAGTTAAGATAGATCCTTCCACCCTGATCATCAAACTGAAAGAGCTGCTTGAAAGGTAGATTTTCACTTTGTTGGAGAGTGAGGCAAACGGAAGGTGCTTACATTGGGTCTGTCTATAGATCTTTTCTGTCCTAAACATGAGTGATCAAATGAAGTTGGTGTTTTGGGCCTCTTTGTGAGCTGAAGAAGTTTCTTGGATAAGAGAAGCAAAGGAAAACCAGGAGACCATGCTGCATCTTCTATCTACTCTTGCTGTGAAATAGTGATCAGGACTCCAGACCTGAAAATTATTTTGCCCAGCCTTCAACCCACAAGACCCAACTTTTCTACAGTATATCATTTCTACTTTGTATAGTTATTTTTCACAAGTTCTTCTCCTTATCTAGAGGAATGATCGAAGAGGGAGGCAGTTTTGTAAACTTGGAAGCCAATTTACATCTGAAACAAACCAGGCTAAAGAAATGCGATTAAAAGAGATGGCGAGAAATAAATATACTATCTTAATTTCAACTTGGGAGGGAAAAAAAGGGCTTTATGTTAATCCCAAATAAAATATTGAACTGCCTCCTCCTCCCCCGTCTCTTTCTTTTCTCTATTTTTTCTTCTGAAAAATATGTATCATTTTGTATGCTTGCCCATTATGATAAATTGCAACACCAATTGTCTTTAATTAGAACATGAATATTTGATGGAAATCCTGCTGGCTGGATCAACATTTCAAAGGGAAAGCAGGGACGCTCAACAGATTGAAATCAAGAAAAGAGAATTTGACTTAATGAGATAATTAGCCCCGCTCCAGACTTTGACAAATAAGCTAGATTCTTCTAAGAAATCAGACATCATTTCCTGAAAAGAGAAAATTAAGTGTTTGGTCTCCTACTCAATGTTCCACATCGTGGTGATGCCAGTTGCAAGGATGAAAGCAAATGGACGCCTGCATTTGGCCTGGCCATAATTATTTGGTCTTCTAAGTGTGATCTGTATTGAAGACATGATTGATAGCAGGGTTTCAATATTTGAGGTGCTGCCACTGCCCCAAAGAAGAGGGGATCCACTTATTCTCCAGAGCACCTGAGGGCAGGACAAAAAGCAATGGATGGAAACTAATCAAGGAGAGAGGCAACCTGGTGATTGGCCGAAAGTCACCCAGCTGGCTTTCATGCCTAAGGTGGGGCTAGAACTCACAATCTCCTGGTGATTGGCTTAAAATCACTCAGCCTCCTTCATGGTAGTACTAGAATTCACAGACTCCTGGTTCCTGGCCTGATACCTTAACCATTAGACCAAACTGGCCATAGTTTGAGTACAAACCACCTGTCAGCATTCCAGCAAACCTCCATTCCAATCAGTAACGCCGAGACAGACATCATCTCAAAAGTACCTTTATTAGAATAGCACCTGGCACATCTGTGGAATCTCAAAAATAAAAGTTTCCGGACTTCCCACAATGTCCCAAACTACAAACCATCCCCTTTTCTCCCATCATCACATCACATGAACCAATCCCAAATTAAGTTCCTCTTTGTTCCTGCGCCACATTCCATGACCTTGAACTAATAAAATAATTCTATTTTGTCTGCATAGAGCTACTCAATTAAAATCACCCCCCTCCCACTTTCTCAAACTATGTGGCAGCATGGAATGATAAGGTTTCCAAAGCTACCACCACCTCTCTTGCATACTCTTATCCCTTCTCTGGCCCAACCATAAAAACACTGTTGGTGTTTTTCTATGCATTTGACTAAGTCTGGCTCTGTTTTCGAAAGGATGCTTAAACTGAACTAAACTTGCTGTCAACAAGCCAACTTCAAGCCACAGTTGCAAAGCCAAAGTGCAAGGCCATTCCACCCAAATAAGCTGTAGATAACCTGAAAGGGCCATTGGTATTCACCCAGTGTCTCTGCAGAAGGCCAGGGAACAGGAGCAGGGGAAACCTAATCTCCGGACTTATTCTCACAGTGCTAAATCAAGGCTGAGCTTTATGTCCGAACGTGGCTACGCTCTCCTATGAACCTGGCGCAGAAAATGCTCAAGGACAACAAGCCATAAATCACAACCACAAGTCCTGAAACCTGGAGAATGATGCTTTTTTCATATGCTGGAATGCTGGTAACCAAAGAATTATTACATAAATCCATCCCTGATTTATAGCCGTGGATTATTGTTTGTCAACATTTTAATTAGTCTTCTTTCTACAGAAGGGCGAAGTAGAGGGCACCAAAGTGATTTGGTTGTATTTCCTGGAACTCTTTAGTTTATGATATAGGGTACATTCCCCACGTGTTTTTTTCTTCCTTTTTCTCCCATTTTATAATTTCATCATGTCCTGCGCAGATTGTTTACAGAGTTAATTGCTAGTTTAGACAATATGGTCTGTCAATATTTATACAACAACAAAAGATGAGTTTGGTATTGGGTTTTGTTTGGGGTTTTGTAATATTATGATGTGATATTTTTATTTGTTTCTTTAAAAAAAGCACACAAACAACGTTCAGAATACTGGAACGCCCTGCTGTGCTATTATAGAAAGAGCTGTAAAGCAGTTGTATACATACATACATACATACATACACATACATACATACATATTGCAAAACTTCATCTAGGCATACTAGCCATGCTTAACAAATTGTTGAATCCAACTGTTAACATATATATATATATATATATATATATATATATATATATATATATATATATATATGTAGGTCTTGGTTATATGTAGGTCTTGGTGTATTCGGTCTTGTCCTGTAAGATTGAGAATACCTTGGCAACGCTTCGACGAAATCTCATCCGTCATCTTCAGGCTGGTGTCTTCAGCTTCGTTCTCCTGGGAGAAGTGTGTGATCGTGGCTGTTTTTCCCTTTAAACTCTAGAGTTGGCTGTGTTGTTACTTCTTGATTGGTTTGTGGAGTTGATGTATGCAGATTGGATGGCTTTTTCCTGAGACCCTGTGTGGCTGAGGTGCTGGCTGTGTGTCTCTCAGCCTTTTGTGTTGTAACGACCTGGGTAATGGGCTGTGTGATGACCTTCTGAGTTCTATTGTTGTGACGTCCTGGGTGTGGTGCTGTAATCTCCTGGGTCGTTGTCTGTGCTGCAACCTCCTGATGTTTTGTGTTGTGATCTCCTGAGTTCTGTGATGTAGTATCCTGGGTGGAAGGCTGTGATGTGACATTCTGGGCCTTGGTTTGGCTCGAGTTTGAGGTCTGGCTATGTGTTTATAGTGTGTCAGTTTGCTTAGTTTGGGGGTTGGAGGGGTGTAGCAGCTGGTGTTGCAGCCATGGTCTGGTTTCTGGATGGTGGTTGCCTTTCATCTGTGGCGTGGGCTTGGGTTTGAGTCTGGTGAAGGAGATTGGTTCTCCCAGGAGAACGAAGCTGAAGACACCAGCCTGAAGATGACGGATGAGATTTCGTCAAAACGCTAAGCCAAGGTATTCTCAATCTTACACGACAAGACCCACATGACCTACATATGTATATATATATACATATATACATACAACTGATGGCCCACAGATTGCATGCAGCCCTGGACAGAAAGCAATGCAGCCCCAGAAGATAATAAATATAAAAAAATATACATTAACTGTATTATAGGCTTATATGGGGCCAAGACATAGAACATAGAATAATAAAGCTGGAAAGGACTTGGAAGATCTCCCCCTTCTCAAAAGCAGGAAACTGTATACTATTCTGGGCAAATAGTTATCCAGCCTCTTCTTAAAACCTGCCGTGATGGCGCACCCACAACTTCTGGAGACCAGTTGTTCCATGATTAATAAGTTGTTCTCACCGACGAGAAATTTCCCTTAATTCTAGATGGATCTGTCTTTGATAAGTTCCCATTCATTACTTCTTGTTCTGCCTTCAGGTGCTTTGGAAAATAGGTTGACCCCCTTTTCTTCTCTGTGACAGACCCTCAAATATTGGAAGGCTGCTTATCATGTCACCCCTGGTCCTTCTCTTCATTAGACTAGACATATCCAGTTCCTGCAACTGTTCGTCGTAAAATCCCTTATCACCTTTATTTCTCTTCTCTGCACTCTTTCTTGAGTGACTTATCGAATGAAGACAATTCCTCTTCACTCAATGTGGCAAACCAAAAGGTTGGATAAAAAGGCAGAACAAGAAGCAACGGATGGAAGCTGATCAAGGAGAGAAGCAACCTGGAATTAAGGAGAAATTTCCTGACAGTGAGAACAATTAATTGGTGGAATGGCTGGCCTTCAAAAGTTATGGGTGCTTCATCACTGGGGGGGTTTTAAAGAAGAGACTAGATAGCCACTTGTGTGAAATGGTATAGGGTCTCCTGCTTGAGCAGGGGGCTGGACTAGAAGACCTCCAAGGTCCCTTCCAGCTCTTCTCTGACTACCATGATGTTTGAGTCTCTTTACCTTGGAAAAATAGAGGCGGAAGTGACATAATCAGTGTGTATAAAATGAGATACAAAAATTGGATGGGGATCCACGTCTCAAACGTTTTAATGACATGGACCTGAAGGAGATACATGATAAATGATAAATCCTTGCCTTCCAAAATAGTATTTCCTTCATCTTCTAGGGCAGTAAGTTTATTATGGTTTGATCTGACTATTTGCAATTAACCTGGGATTAATTCTTAATTATGATTGATTGATTGATTCAATCAATCAATCAATCATTTTTGATAGCCAGCGATCTCAATCAAGAGATACTGGATGGCTTACAGTTCTAAATCTATAAAAACAATTAAAACAATACAAAAAGCATTTAAAACAACAAAAACACCCCAAAAACAAATATATACAGATATAGATAGATTTTCTGCTGAATGGAGTTGGTATATGACTCAGGGGAATTGGGATATCTTAATTAAAAGTATATCTATGCTGTTTTGGAATAACTACAGGGAAAAATACACACCTTCAGCTATGGTGAATTTGTCCAAACCTTGGAAATTACTGAGGCAAGTATTTATATAGTAAAATTATAAATGATTTTTTTAAAAAAAATAGATGCCCAATGAGAATTTTTAAGAATATTCACTGAAGCTAGTAATAAAATAAACTCTAATGTGCTGTTAATGGTGACATCTGAAATGGTGACATCTGAAAACTGGAACTATGATCTATTCTTTGATCAATGGGACAGTCTAATTCATTTTTTTTCATTTTGTCTTCAGGCAAGATTAAAATCTTTCATTAACCACATAAACAACATCAAAGAATCCTCTGCTTGGCATAGTCTGATATGAAAAGAGCTGGGTTGCTTATAAGAAGTTTAGAGTTGTTGATTGGTAATAACTGCAATATATAAATAAGGTACTGATTTTGATTAAATAATGGGTATTTCTGGGCACATTCTTTACAGCATGTCTAAAGGCTGAATCATGGCAACTGGACCAAATTTTGTTCATCTGAGACGTTTTGTTGCACATCTATGCAAATTCATCAGTCAGAGCGAAATTAGTTAGGCAGAGAGTCAGAGAATTTACCGATTCTTGCCACACTAACTGCAGGGATTTCTCCCCACAATGGCCCGCAATATGTCAATCAAGTTTCAATCATCCAGGTCAAAGGCGTCTAAAATTGGATCTTGACTCTCTGGACTGTCTGCCTAATTATTTTTGCTCTGATTGAAGAAGTCGCTTGTATGAGCAACGAAACATCTCAGATTAACGAAGTTTGGTCTTGGTTGCCGTGAATCAACCTCCAGATAACTTTGGTGAATCTATGTCTATGGAGATTCTCAGTCATCCCGGTGATGGTTGTCCCAAAGGTGCTTTTTCAAGAGGCAACTGGACTTTCTGGTTGAAGAAGCTTCTTGGATGAGAAGCGAAACATCTTCAAAAGAAGAAGCAAGGAAGTCCAGTTGCCTCCTGAAAAAGCACCTTTGGGACAACCATCACCGGGATGACTGGGAATCTCTACAGATTTTTAGCTATACAATTTGGGATGAACACCCTTGGAATGGTGTGGGAGCAGGAAGGGATTTCCAGAGGGAAAAAATTGCAGACTACAGGAACCATTTGCACTACTCAGGTGACCCCGAGGACACAGATAAACCTCTCCAGGTGGCCTCAATGATGCTCTAAAGGGATGCAAATGACCAGCTGCCTGCAAGGAGTATCAATCCTTCCATTCCCCACCATCCAGTCAGAGCTGAAGAAGCTTCTTGGATGAGAAGCGAAATGTCTTCAAAGAAAACCAGAAAGTCCAGTTGCCTCTTGAAAAAAGCACCTTTGGGACAGTTTGGCCTGGATGATTGAGTTTTCATTGACCAATTCCTTACAGCAACAAATCACAGTGATGCCATCAGTAACTGGCACATAGAAGTGGTGGCATTTGTGGGATGTGTGTATGGGCATCCCTTTGTTGCGGTTAGCCGGCAGCAGGTGCGGACAGCTGAGGAGAGCAAGGACTCAGATGAGGGGTCAGGACCATTAGGGAGTGGATTGCTGCCTTCAGAGATTGTGGGGGCTGGCAGCAGCAATGAGGAAGTTCCCGAGGAGCCTGTGACAAGTGTGCATGAGTGCAGGGCTGCTCGCAGAAAACAGCAGCTGCAGCAGCATGGGTGACTCGGGAGGAAGGCTGCAAGGTAATGGCCCCTCCTTCAAGAAGATAAAAGCCAGCTGTGAATCGGACGTTCTTTGCAGGAAGCAAAGAAGTTTTGAAACTCAGCCTCGTGGACATTGCAGTATCTTAGTTGGTATTTGAAGACTCTTGCGTTGTAAAATATTTCTAGGTAACCTTATCTGTTATTCTTGGCAACCTCACACAGTTTTGGCGAGGCTCGCGCTTATCAAAGTTAATTAGTTCGCATCAGCTTTTTAACCGGGGATTTGTAAGAATCATTAAAAGGTTTCTGTTCCATTTCGTTTGTGTTTGTTTTATTGGACAAGGTCAGAACATCATTTAAGTCACTGTTGACACCCAAAAAAAAGTCCCTGCAGTTTTCTTGGCAAGGTTTTTCAGAAGCGGTTTGCCATTGCCTGCTTCCTAGGGCTGAGAGAGAGTGACTGGCCCATGGCTGCCCACCTGGCTTTGTACCTAGGCTGGGTCACCACAATATAAAAAAGATGTAGATACTTTGAGTGCAGAGAAGAGCAACAAAGAGGATTAGAGGGCTGAAGGCTAAAACACATGATGAACGGTTGCAGAAATTGTGTTTGTCTGGTCTAGTGAAAAGAAGCACTAGGGGGGACATGATAGCAGCCTTCCAGTATTTGAGGGGCTGCCACAAAGAAGAAGGGAAGGTCAACCTCTTCTCCAAAGCATCTGAAGGCAGGAAAAGAAGCAATGGATGGAAACTAACCAAGGAGAGGAACAGCTTCGAACTAAGGAGAAATTTCCTAATAGTAAGAACAATTAATTAATGGAGCCATTTGCCTCCAGAAGTCGTGGGTGCCCCGTCGCTGGAGGCTTTTAAGAAGAGACTGGACAGCCATTTGTTCAGAGTGGTGTAGAGTCTCTTGCGTGATCAGGGGGTTAGACTAGACGACCTCCAAGATCCTTTTCAACTCTATTATTCTGTATTCTGTCTAGAACTCATGGTCTCCCAATTTCTTTCCAATTGCCTTCATCATTACACCAAACTGGCTCTCTTCGTTTGTGAGGTTGCATATCACAAAGGTGCCATTAGTTGTGCCCTACAACTATCCACATTAGACCAAGAACGTATGGTATCTGCAATGGGGGCCATTCCTGATTTCCTCACCCCAGAAAGTGAAGTTTGGCCGATTAGATTCTGCTGGTGATGATGCTGAAAACTTCCTGTGTGCAGCTGTAGGATTCTTCCTCGTGGCTTGTAGCACAAATCAGACACTCTTTTATTGATAGACCCTAATAAAGCCCATTTCAGATGGTTGTTTTTTAAAGATTTTGGTGAAGCAATTGGCCTCAAGGAACTCAGGGTTGCTCTAGTTCCTCTATTAACAACACAGCTTAGAAGTGTGTTGCTTTTCAGATGAGCTTTGACTGCCATGTCAGTAGTCTGGTGAATATAATTGATTAGCACATTGCATTTGCTCTTGAATATCTACATTAAAGAACCTTCTTATTTATGCCTGTTGCCTGTGCCGAGAGAAGTCATTTCTGCCTAACAACTCAAGCAATCTACGTTCTTTAGAGCACAGAACACAGAATAACCAGATTGGAAGGAACCTTGCAGGTTTTCTACTCCAACCCCCTGATCAAGCAGGAGAGCCTGTAATATTTTTTTTTGTCTTTTAATGACCTCGTAATCCCTTGCACTGGGATGGAGTCAGGGCAACTGAATGGAGCTGAGTGTTTACTGGCCAGATACCCTTCCTGTCACCAGTGTGGAGTTCGCAGCAGATGTATTCTCATTGTGCCCAGAGAGATAAATATCTGCCTCTACTCAGGATCGAACTCATAGCCTCCTGATTGTGAGGTGAGAGTTCCCCTTCTAGATCACCGCACCACTCCAGGAGACCCTATAATATTTCGGACAAATCACTTTTTGGAAACTTCCAGTGATGGAAGACCCGCTACTTCTGGAGGGAACTCATTCCACTGATTCATTGTTCTCACTGTCAGGAAATTTCTCCTTAGTTCTAGGTGGCTTCTCTCCTGTTGCTTCTTGTCCTGTTCTCAGCTGCTTTGGAGAATGGGTCGATCCACTCTTCTCTGTGTACAGGTAAAGCTAAAGGTTCCCCTCACACATACGTGCTAGTCATTTCTGGCTCTAGGGGGCAGTGTTCATGTCCGTTACAAAGCCAAAGAGCCAGCGCGCTGTCCGAAGACATCTCTGTGGTCATGTGGCCGGCATGACTAAATGCCGAAGGCGCATGGAACGCTGTTCCCTTCCCACCAAAGTGGCCTCTATTTTTCTACTTGCATTTTTACGTGCTTTCGAACTGCTGGGTTGGCAGAAGCTGGGACAAGTAACGGGGAGCTCACTCCGTGACGTGGTGCTAGGGATTCGAACCACCAAACTGCCAACCTTTCTGCATCTTGGCCACTGAGCCACCACGTCCCTCTTCTCTATCAGAGCACCTCAAATTTTGGCAGGCTGCCATTATGTCAATTATCTCTGTCTCGATATATATCTACTGTATATCTATTTATTTTTCTATACAGGCACTTTTTACGTGTTTTCGAACTGCTAGGTTGGCTGAAGCTGGGACAAGTAACGGGAGCTCACTCCGTGACGCGGCGCTCGGGATTCAAACCGCCGAACTGCCGACCTTTCTGATTGACAAGCTCGGCATCTTAGCCACTGAGCCACCGCATCCCCTTCTTCTCTGTGGCAATCCCTCAACTATTGGAACACTGTCATCATGTCATTCCTAGCTGTTCTCTTTGTTAGACTGGGCATATCCAGTTTCTGCAACCATTCCTCATGTGTTTTATCCCCTAATCATCTTTGTTGCTCTTCTTTGCACTCTTTCCAGAGTCTCGACATCTTTTTTGTATTGTGGTGAATTACAAACTCAAAGATGACATTAACTTCTGACAAGCAAAGCCAATGGGGAAGCCAGATTCACTTAACAACTGTGGCAAGAAAGGTTGTAAAATGGGGCAAAAGTCACTTAATGAATATCTCACTTAGCAAAATAAATTTTGGCCTCACTTGTGGGCCATAAGCCGAGGGCCACCTGTACTTACAGACGTATGGAATCAGCAAATGCCACCTTACCTTGGTTGCAGAGGGGCCCGAAAAACCCTGGGAGGCAATCGCACTGGCCTGTGACGTGATGGCAGGGAAGTGTGCTGTGAAGACACTGGGGACAAATCTGGTTGCAGTGAAGCCCGTAGAACCCAGGGGGGCAAACTAAGAGAGGAAAAAGCACAGAAAGGAGAAAAAGGAATCAACAAAACTGTGGACGAAGCTTAAAATACAAGATATTAATCTCCATCCATTACTATGCACTTTGGAGGACTTTTTACAATTTCATGGGATATAAGAAAGACTATAGAGGAAGTCCTTACTTAGCAAGTGGCTCATTTAGGGACTGCTCAGTTATAACGGGTGTTGTGGTTTGCCGGCAGCCTGTGCAGATGATGGTGGAATCGGACAGTGGGGAAGAACAGGGACCAGTCCGGGAGTCTGGAGAGGACTTGGACGAAGGTCCTGCATCTGATGCAGAGATGGGGCCAGGACCATCTGGGAGTTATGTGCTGCTTTGAGCTCCAGAGTCTGGCAGCAGTGAGGCAGAGGATCAAGGGGAGCCTGTTCCCAGGCAAGACATGCACAGAGCTGCCAGAAGGCAAGAGCAGTTAAGACAAAAGGGGCAACTCGGAAGTAAGGCTTGGAGGTGATTGTCCCTCCCATAAGGTTTAAAGGAGGTGCAAAGGTAGAGAAACCTTTGCAGGAAGCAAAGTTGTTTGCTCTGTTCGGATTAAACCTTGAAGCTCTGTGTGGACTTTGTACTTCGGTTGGGTTTTTTCAGTTCATTTGGCACTTTAATTGTTGGCAGCAACTCAAAGGAAAGAAAGGTGGGTGCTTATCTCGAGGGACTGCTTGAGACTCATTACAGGCTGGGAATGCAGATAATTCCAGTGTTGAAATAAAACAAGAGTAATTTGGACTAAGCATGTGCTTAATTACGGTCTCAGGAAAACTTGGTCAGAATAACGGGGATGAAAAGTAACTTTATGAGCAATCCTTGCACTGACAACTTTTGCAGGTTTTGGAAGCTGAAATCAGACGAGAAATACAGTCACAGTTTCATTAGCAACCGCTTCTCTGAACAATTAAGTTGCCTGTTCTAATTGTGGTCTCTAAATGAGGACGTATATTATAAAAATTCAGAAATGTTTGTTCTTAGAGCTACTTTGGGAGATTGATTAATCATAGGAACTGAAGTAAAAACCAAGAAGGGGGTCATAACTATGCCCACATAGTTTGCACATGTGTGTGACATTGATGGACACATAAATCAGGCAGAGTTTCAATTGCATGATGGCAATCACAACCCTGACTTTTTGGACTCTCCTGGGGATGCTCCTGAACACAAGATAGACTAGGAAATGGAGAAGAAAATGTGAAATAATCCTAATGCTGTTAACAGGAATATCCAAAATTGTATTTAACATTGATAGAATATTGGGTTTTTCTTCTCTCTGATTCAATACTGTATGGCACCTAAATAACAGAATATTATGAACCTTAGCAATACCTTACAAACATCATTGCACTGAAATAACATTATATAAAAAGGATTGAGCCAGTTCTATTTTAACACCCTATGCATAGATTATGATCTCTTCAAATGTCACTGCTTAATCAACGATTCTGTATAATATTCGTGTCTGATTTATTAGCCCCATTATATTTTTAGCGGTACTTCAGCACGTACTTGTGATGTTGTGATGTTTTAAGCAGCAGAGACACTCCTTGGGTTAAAATGGCAATTGCCGTCGCTAAGCGATGTGGTGCTAAAGCTCAAAGTTACATGACTGCAGCACTTGGCCAAAACAATCTGGGCAGTTCTTGGTTGCCATTGTGGACTTCAGGACCACACAGGTAGTTAAATGGGAAGAGGTGCAGTGGTGGGCTGCAAATTTTTTGAACAACCGGTTCTCTGGCTGGGTAGGTGTGGCTGGTTGGTCATGTGACCTGGTGGATGATGTCACTTGTCACCCAGCCCCACCTCCCAGCCACTCGACTCAAAGGCATAGGTAGGATTCAGCTGGTTGGGGCTAATCCCACCACTGGCTGCCCCCCCCCACCAGTTTTTCGGCCTGTTTTTTGGGGCATTTTCAGGTCATTTTGGGGCCATTTTCAGGCCATTTCCAGGCCATTTTTATCCCAAAAATGGCCCGAAAATTGGCCCAAAAATGGCAGAAAAATGGGACTAAAACCGACCTGAAAACAGCCTGAAAAATGTCCAAAAAAACAGGCCAAAAAATGGGCGGGGGCCTTTGAGGCTAGTGGCTGGGAGGCAGGGCTGGGTGACGAGTGACATCACCCACCAAGTCACATGACCAACCTGCCATTTTCAGGCCATTTTTGAAAATGGCCCAAAAATAGGCTGAAAACGAGCCGGGCGGGGTAGCCAGTGGTGGGATTGCTGGCTCACTGGACAGCAGAATCTTAACTACTGGTTCACGCAAACCAATGCGAACTGGCAGCAGCCCACCTAGGAAGAGGTTGAGTCTCAGATAAGGGGTGCCCAGGGTGGGGGTGGGAGATGCTTGGGGACAGCCAGCATAGCAGCTTGTGATTGGAGAAGCCATTGGATGACTCCCATTGGTTTCCATGGCCAGCTGCCCGTGGCAACTGGTTCTGCATCCTCCTGGCCATGCCCCCTCTCTGCCCCCCCATCCATACCCATGTGGTTGTGTTACCTGGTCACACTCACCCAGCTGCCCCGAGCTGACTGCACTTAATCCTCTGTGTCAACTTGGCCACACCCACCCAGAAATGCCCACCTCGGACAGCCCACCCAGTCACGCTCATCTGGCTGCAGCAAGTCGTCATAGACCCAGCCTGGAGAGAGCTTGAGAGGCCCAGTGCTGTCTGTGTGTGAGGACAGTGTGGTGCGGAGTAAAGGCCTGAAAGACAGGACTACTTGACACAATAGGAATGTAAGAAGAACTTACCAGCATGACTTAAGAGCTGCAATCGCACAGTGGTTAGAGTGCAGTACTGCAGGCTACTTCTGTCTGCTGACTGCCAGTTGCCTGCAATTTGGCAGTTCAAATCTCACCAGGCTCAAGGTTGACTCAGCCTTCTGTCCTTCCCAGGTGGGTAAAATGAGGACCCAGATTGTTAGGGGGATAATAGGCTGACTCTACAAACTGCTTAGAGAGGGCTGTAAAACACTGTGAAGCGGTATATAAGTCTAAGTGCTATTGCTCTTCCCTTTCCCCTTCCTTCCTTCCTTCCTTCCTTCCTTCCTTCCTTCCTTCCTTCCTCCCTCCTCCCTCCCTCCCTCCCTCCCTCCCTCCCTTCCTTCCTTCCTTCCTTCCTTCCTTCCTTCCTTCCTTCCTTCCTGGTTTGAAATGGTTAGAATGCAGTATTGCAGGCTTACTCTGCCCACTGTCTAGAGTTCAATCCTGACCGGCTCAAGGTTGACTCAGCCTTTCTATCCTTCTGAGGTGGGTAAAATGAGGACCCAGATTGTTGGGGGCAACAGGCTGACTCTTAAACCGCTTAGAGAGGGCTGTAAAGCACTGGGAAGCGATATGTAGGTCTAAAGGACTACTGTAGTGCCACCTTAATTGGCAATATGGATTAGAATAGAATAGAATAGTACAGAATCAGAAATAAAAATAGAACAGAATAGAATCAGAAATAAGAATAGAATAGAACAGAACAGAATAGAATCAGAAATAAAAATAGAATAGAATAGAATCAGAAATAAGAATAGAACAGAATAGAATCAGAAAAATAAAAATAGAATAGAACCAGAAAAAGAATAGAATAGAATAGAATAGTACAGAATCAGAAATACAAATAGGATAGAATAGAATCAGAAATAAAAATAGAATAGGATCAGAAATAAGTATAGAACAGAATAGAATCCAAAATAAAAATAAAAATAGAATCTAATCAGAAATAAGAACAGAATAGGATAGAATACAGAACAGAACAGAAAACATAATAGAATAGAATGGAATGGAATATACAAAATAGAACAGAACAGAAAAATTAGAGAGTATAGCAGAACAGAATAGAATACAGAACAGAGAAGAGAAGAGAAGTCATCTTTGAATTTCTTTCCTCTCTCTGGAGTGCCGTTTGAAACCCTGGGACTTCACTGTGGCAAAATGCCCCCACGCTTCCTGATCCTTTCTGGCTTGGTCTTGTTGCAGCATCACAGAAACCCTGCCAGCCGCAGGAAGCCAAGGACCTGCGATGGAAGCCCAGGGTCATTAAGGAGCCGGGCCCCCGAGGTCAAGGCAGTAGCAGCTTTAAATAGAAAAAGAACAGCAGCCAATTACTTTGGAAGGGAGAGCAGCTGCCTTGTGGCAGGAACAGCTTGAGGAGCAGAAGAGAACTTCTGCTCAACAACCAGAGTTATTTGTAATGATGAAGATCCTGGGAAAGAGACCTCCGGGACACGATGATTAAACTCCGAGTGGGTCTCCCAGCCACTTTGGGCGATTTCCACCTGTAGGGGAGGGTCTGTTATCAAATTATTCATAAGGATTAGAAGGTTCTTTTCGCAGATGTCTGCCTGCAGAGGGGGACCGGTGAGGAAATAGCGATTAAGCCAATTATTTTTTCCTCTCCCCCTTTACAACTTACACGCTGCTCCATTTCTGCAGACGCTGAACAGCTTACCTTACAAATATCAGAAGATGAGACATTAAGGTCAAGGATAGCTAGTCCTCAGCTTATGACCATTTCAAAGGCCCTGTGGGTTAACTGATTTTGCTTTGGGGTTCTGGGCCATGTGGGTCGCCCCCCCCTTTCTTTC
Source organism: Naja naja (assembly GCA_009733165.1). Lineage (NCBI taxonomy): Eukaryota > Metazoa > Chordata > Lepidosauria > Squamata > Elapidae > Naja > Naja naja. The sequence continues at coordinate 19,968,484 of CM019163.1, forward strand.
CCCTCCAGGGCTGTCTTGGGCAACAAATAAGGATGAGAAATAGCAATAGCAACAGCACTTAGACTTATATACCGCTTCTCAGTGCTTTACAGCCCCTCTCTAAGTGGTTTACAGAGTCAGCATATGGCCCCCAACAATCTAGGTTCTCATTTTACCAACTTTGGAAGGATGGAAGGCTGACTCAGCCTTGAGCCTGTCATGATCGAACTGCTGGCAGTTGGCAGAGTTAGTCTGCAATACTGCATTTTAACTAATGTACCACCATAGGAGTAGAATAGAATAGAATAACACTAGCACTAGTATTTAGATTTATATACTGCTTCACAGTGCTTTACAGCCCACTCTTAAGTGGTTTGCAGAGTCAGCCTCTTGACCCCAACAATCTGGGTCCTCATTTTACCGACCTTGGAAGGACAGAAGGCTGAGTCAACCTAGAATAGTATAGAATGGAATGGAATGGAATAGAATAGAATAGAATAGAATAGAATAGAATAGAATAGCTCTTAGACTTATATCCCAGTTTTTATTTATCCTCATTTTATTACTGACCTAAGAAGGATGGAAGGCTGAGTCAACCTTGAGCCGGTCAGGATTGAAACTCTAGACTGTGGGCAGAGTAAGCCTGCAATACTGCATTCTAACCATTTCAAACCAGGAAGGAAGGAAGGAAGGAAGGAAGGAAGGAAGGAAGGAAGGAAGGAAGGAAGGAAGGAAGGAAGGGAAAAGAAAAGAGCAATAGCACTTAGACTTATACACCGCTTCACAGTGCTTTACAGCCCTCTAAGGTTTACAGTGTCAGCCTCTGCCCAACAATCTGGGTCCTCATTTTATCGACCTTGGAAGGATGGAAGGCTGAGTCAACGATGAGCCAGTGAAAATCGAACTCCTGGCAGTAGGCAGAGTCAACCTGCAATACTGCATTCTAACAGGAAGGAAGGAAGGGAAGGAAGGAAGGAAGGAAGGAAGGAAGGAAGGAAGGAAGGAAGGAAGGAAGGAGCACTTATATACTGCTTCACAGTGCTTTTATAGCCCTCTCTAAGCAGTTTACAGAGTCAGCAATCTGGATCCTCATTTTACCAACCTTGGAAGGATGGAAGGCTGAGTCAACCTTGAGCTGATGAGAATCGAACTAAAATTGCAGAAGGGAAGGGTAATCTAGCAGAAGGGGACCAACCAGTTTTGGGCCTACAGCCAGGTTCTCTAAAAAGGTTAGTAGTATGAACCCCCATTAGTTGATATCACTATCCATTATTTTTGTTGTTGTTATTACTTGTAGTGGTATTAGTACAGTAGTACAGATAGTCCTTGGCTTGCAACAGTTTATTTAGTGACCATCCAGGCAATGCACTGAACAAAAAGTGACATGACCACTCATTATGATGATCATTATTCTCTAAAGCACCAAAAGGCAGAAAAAAAATGGTTGGATCCTCATTTTACTGACTTCAGAAGGATGGAAGGCCAAGTCAACCTGGAGCCTGGTGGGATTTGAATTGCCAAATTGCAAGCAGTTGGCAGTCAGCAGGAGTAGCCTGCAGTACTGCACTCTAACTGCTGCGCTACCACGGCTCATAGGAGGGAAATTCCATATGGGAGTTAAAATCCACAAGTCTTAAAGTTGCCAAATTTGGACATCTCTACTGTAGAGATGTCTAAATGGCCAAAACAGTCAAGATACCAGCGATGATGGTCACAATTAACACTCACAGGTTTTTGGACCCTATCTTACACATTGGCTGAAAATTAACATAAAATACAATAAAAACTGCTGATATGCTTACTATCCACATATGAACTGTCCTTTTCCTACCATCCAGAGGTGGCATTCAGCAGGTTCTGACCAGTTCCGGAGAACCGGTAGTGGAAATTTTGAGTAGTTCAGAGAACCGGCCAATCCCATCTCTGACTGGCCCCGCTAACCCCATCTCTTCTCTGCCTCCCATTGAGTCCCAGCTGATTGGCTGGGTCTTCTTTGGTTGCCCTGCAGAGGAGAACGGAGCTGGAAAGCAGGCTAGTGGGTTGGGAAGGGAATGGGGATTTTGCAGGAGTGGAGTGAGAATGGAGATTTTACAGTATCCTTCCACTGCCACACCCACCAAGCCATGCCCACCAAGCCACACCCACAGAACCAGTAGTAAAATTTTTTGAATCCCACCACTACCGTCACACGCAAAAATTCAATCTGTCAGCAAGTTCAGGAGGGATTCAGGAATAGCAACCTGGATCAAAAGGAGGAACTGCCACATGGGATTTATAAGGCAAAGCATGAGGTTCTTACTTCTCTGGCACATGGGCCCTCGATAGCCTGGAGCGCACTCACAGATTCCATCTTCCGGAGAGCAGGAACCTCCATTTTCACAGTTGCAAGCAATGGAGCAGTTGGGTCCCCAACGGCCAGGCGAGCACACACTGTCGCAATGGATGCCTGGGCGGAAAGCAAAGATGTGGATGAGTTGTGCAGAAAGGAGGAGTCACTTGTGTGTTGGTGGAAAGGAGGTTTGCACTCCCCTTGGGGCACTCTTGGGTTTCAAATGCAGAGAGCTGTGTCTTTAGCATATAGGACATGTCCCAGAAAGTCTGTTGGGTTTGAAGGAAAAGCCAAGCAAGTTCATTTTGGGATCTGATGTGAAGTTAGTCTCTTCCTTAATCTTTAAGCCTTCCTTTGTTTTTGTTTTTTTAAGAAATAAGCTATCAGCCTTTTGTTTTTGGTTATTTTGATGTTTACTGCAGTATTCCTCAGCCTAGCAACTTTAAGATGCATGGCCTTAAACTCCCAGAATTCCCCTGCTAGAATGCTGACTAAGGAATTCTGGGAGTTGAAGCCCACAGATATTTGCGGGGTTGCCACAAAGATGACGGGGGTCAATCTATTCTCCAAAGCACCTGAAGGCAGGTCAAGAAGCATCAAATGGAAACTAAACAAGGAGAGAAGCAATCTAGAACTAAGGAGGTATTTCCTAATAGTGAGAACAATTTATTAGTGGAACAGCTTGTCTTCAGAAGTTATGGGTGCTCCACTGGAGGCCTTTAAGAAGAGATTGGACAACCATCTGTCTGAAATAGTATTAAGGAGGAGGTTGGACTAGATGACCTTCACGGCTCTTTCCAACTCTGTTCTTCTATGTTCAAAGATGCTTGCTGGGGAATTCTGGGAGTTGAAGTCTAGACATTTGTGATGGAATGTAGTGAAGAGGTGAATCCCCAGATGAGAGGAGGCGCATTACAGAGGAGTAAGAGGCAACTCAGTCCAGGATACCATGTGTGAGGGGAAGAGGGTGAAGACAGCCCTTCCCTATTAGTAATCACAGTGTATGACAGATGTGGATCATAGAGTCTTTAGTCTGGCAAGATTCTGTCTATAGTTGTGGAACAATAAAGAACTCAGCTTGGAAGTTTCACCATGTGTCGTTCTTGGTTTTTCCAGACTAAAGCACTCTACTCTCTGCATCTACCATATACTCTGAGAACTATTAGGGAGGGCCTGTCTTCACCCACTTTCTCTCACACATGATATCTGGGTAAAGTTGCCTCTTACTCTTCTGTAATACGCCCTCTCCCATCTGGGAATCCACCTCCTCACTGTGTTCCATCCCATCATGTTGGCTGGGGAATTCTGGAAATTGAAGGCCACACATATTAAAGTTGCTGGCTGCACAATTGATCCCCCAGGCTTTTCTGGGTATCACATACACAACACATGTGAAATAGAGAGAGGTTTAAATCATGTGTTAATAGCTACCATCTTCAAGGCTTTGACAATGCCGATACCCCTGAAGGACAGCAGGTCTACACTATGATATCATGATCAATGGGTGGACAAGAAGAGAGAAGAAAAATCAATATTTACTCGAGGTTAATTATTTTGGGTAAGAAAACAAGAGAACCCATTTTGTATTTCAAACTCCCAGGGAACCTAATATCCTTGCAGGGCTATGACAATGTCAATCTGTACATGACCCACATTGCATTATTCAGTCATTCCATGGTGAGGACTGCTGTGTGTGTGATGCAATTTCCTCCTTCAGCCTGCAGATGCTCCTGAAACTCCACCGGTTGAATTCCACAAGAGTGAACTGAGGTGGGAGAAACTTGCTCTCTACATTATTAGATTGACAGCTTCAGATCTGGATAGGTCTCACCTGAGATTTAATCCCACCCACCACCTGTTCTTCTACAAATGTCACAGTTCCGCTTGATCATGTCCTGAATTCTCCATCCAAATTTCATTTCAATTAGCAGTAAGGTGCTTGTCCATTATGGTTAAAGATGCAATTATATATTTTATAGGTTTTGTTTTTAATATCTCACCACAGAATAGGGAGACATGTGTTAGGATGTACCAACCTCTTTGTAACCTTCATCTCATTCAGCCATTCCCAAACACTCAAGATTGCAAAGCTCTTGAAGGCCAAATATGACGGCCAAGTCCTTTTACTGGAAGTTGGATGACCTGGATCTGAGAGGTCCTTGATGCTTCTTAGTACTTGGCTGTTTCCTTGTGGATGTTTCATTACCCATTTAGGCAACATCATCAGTGTCAGAAGGTTTGCACACTCCCTTCTAGGACCAATGAAGTTACCATGTTGGGTACTGAAACATCTGCAAGAAACCAACCAAGCTGAAAGAGCACCACAGTTCAAGCCTGAGCTACAAATATTCTCCTCTATTGGTATTTGATTTTGATCTCAGGAGCTTTGATAAGGTCAGAAATCTCAGCCTTTTCCCTTATTTTGCAGCTTATTCAAGTTTTTTTGTGTGGTAAATTCTAAGCTCCGGTGAGTTTGAAGTTCATCTTAGCCACCCTTACAGTCATTCCACATAACCTCTTCTGAACACAAGTGCACATATTTTGCTTGCCCTCAACTTCACTTTTTATCTCCCTGGCTTGTTTTGGGATAAGCTGATCACGATCCAAATCTCTGACTTAAAGAACAGGGGCTGAGTTTACAATTGCTACCAACCTGCCTTCCATTGAGGACACTGCACGAGTCAAAAGAGGGCTGTGAAAATATTTACAGACCCCTCACATCCTGGATATAAACTGTTTCAACTCCTTTCCTCAAAACAGCGTATAGAGCCTGCACACCAGAACAACTAGACACAAGGACAATTTTTCCTGAACGCCATCACTCTGTTAAACAAATAATTCCCTCAGCATTGTCCAACTATTTAATAACACTGTATTGCTATTCTTCTCATTCTTCCTATTACCTATCTCTTCCCACTTATGACTATAACCATGTTGCTTGTATCTTTACAATTTATATTGTTTTATTTGTTTCCTAATATGGTTTGTTTGCTTATTAGTAACTTATGACTATCACTAAGAGTTGTATCTTATGATTCTTGATGAATGTATTTTATTTTTTTCTTTATGTACACTGAGAGCTTATGGACCAAATACCTTGTGTGTCCAATCACACTTGGCCAATAAAGAATTCTATTCCTATTCTATTCTATTCTATTCTATTCTATCCTATCCTATCCTATCCTATTCCTTATTCTATTCTATTCTATTCTATTCTTCCATTCCTCATTCCAATGTTCTATCCTATCCTATCCTATCCTATCCTATCCTATTCCTTATTCTATTCTATTCTATTCTATTCTATTCTATTCTTCCATTCCTCATTCCAATATTCTATTCTATTCTATTCTATTCTATTCTATTCTATTCTATTCACAAGTCCAATTTCACTGCTGAAATTTTAGCAATCTCTCCTACCATTTTCCATGATGTTAATTCTTTGATTTTTAATTTTCTATCATATTTATTTTACAGTGGTACTCTGAGACCTCCTTATGGGTGGGCAACTTACAAACACCTAAATAAATTTCCTTAGATAATTACACCAGACCTTTTAAACACTTTTACTTAACAGGAAATTCACCTCTCCTCAAGAAGATACAGTCTCTATGTTCAGAAATAGATAGACAGATAAATGATAGACAGACAGATAGAAAGACATTCTGCAAACATGCAAATTCAGGTTGCAAAGGGCTACAATTTGGCATTTTTCTAATGCCACTCAAATCTACGCAGATGCCCTATCAGCTGCTATTTATTCAATTAGTGACATTTAAATAAAGTCCTCTGCCCTTTTTATCATCCTCTTATGAATGGAAATGTTCTCGGAGGATCTCTGCAAGTTCGCCATCGGCTGAGAAGTAATTATTTGTGGGTGCAGGCTTATCAAGAAAACCCTTCAATTGTATGACTTAAAACATGGGGATTTCCACTGAGAACAATGCCAGCCTAACCAGTGTGAGATGGGGCAGAGAAAGGGAGAAGGGAGAATTCTGGCTAGTGCAGCTTCAGCAGTGATCCTGGTGAGAAAATGCTTATTTATTTATGTGCACTGATTTTTTAAAAACAAAGACAAAAACAAAAGCAAGCTCCCAACAATGATAAGCATTCTACATCAAACAAAAACAGATCAATAAAAGAGAACTAAATGAAAAGACTACATACAACATAACTAAATCATATCAAACTAAATCTTACTGGGGCTCATCTGCCATCCTGTTGTAAGGGAAAACAGCCCACTTTTCAATTTCTTCAGAATATTATGGAGGAAGGATCTCTGAGGTGATAGTACAGATAGTCCTCGACTTACAACAGTTCATTTAGTGACTGTTTGAAATTACAATGGCACCGAAAAAAGTGACTTACGACCGTTTTTCACACTTACGATTGCTACATCCTTACGGTCATGTGATCAAACTTAAGAAGCTTCACAACTAGTTCATATGTCAGGATTCCGGCAGTTGCCCCCATTTAAATCATGAGTCTCGAGCCAAACTTCCAAAACTTCAAAAGGATTTATTGGGAGTTAACATGTCCAGTACTGCCTGGGTGTATCGTAACTCATATTCTCCAATGGGACACATCCATAGCCCAGAGTCATCAATCAGGCTCTCCAGTTAGAATTTTGCATGGCAGAAACTTCAGTCACCTAGTTACTATCTTTGAAAACATTTATGGAATGCAAGTTTTGGTTTTGCAAGCTGCCACACTGCTCCCCCCTTCCCTTTCTGTTGGCAACTCTAAAAAGACCAGATAAATATTTTATGAGTTGACCTCATAAAAAGTAGTGAGAGGGATGGGGTACTAACAGGAGTGGTATTCTACCGGTTCGGACCAGTTCTATAGAACCGGTTGTTACGATTCTGCACAGTTTGGAGAACCGGCAAATCACACCACTGGCCTGAGAGCAGAGTTGAACCTTCCTTAGGACTGAAGCTTCTATTTTTCAGTGCAGACTCAGGCAGCAGATTGCAGAAAGGTAGATCTGTGAGTGACTCTGTGATTCTGCAAGCAACTCAATCTGCCTGCCTGCTTTGCCTCATTTGGGGTAAAAGTTGCTCTTTTTTTACAATAAAAAATTCAATCTTTACAATATTTACATACAAGCTATGCCCAGCCAGTCACATGACCATCAAGCCATGCCTAGTCAGCAAGCCATGCCCAGCCAGTCACATGACCATCAAGCCACACCCACAAATTAGGGCACGCCCATAGAACCGGTTGTTAAGAAATACTAACCAGGCAGTCACAGTGTTTCCAAGGTCATGTGATCCCCTTTTATGGCCTTCTGACAAAGTCAATGGAGAAGCCATACTCACTTAACAACCGTGTTACTAACTGAAACAGCTTCAGTGATTCACTTAACAATAGTGGCCAGAAAGGTCATAAAATGGGACAAAACTCACTTAACAAATGTCTTGTTTAGCCACAGAAATTTTGGGCTCCATTGTGGTCGTAAGTTGAGGACTACCTGTGTTCCAGACAGCAGGGACCACAACAGAGAAGCCACATGACCAACACCATCATAGAGAAGTCTGCTCCATTTTAGTGGCCAATTTGAAATAGGCCCTCAGATAGCCAACTCTATGTTATGAAGGGCTTTGACAGGTAGTCCTCGAACTTACAACACTTCATTGAGTGACCATTTTGAAAGTTACAATGGCACTGAAAAAAGACACTTATGACCATTTTTCATACTTACGACCGTTGCTGTATCCCCCATGGTCATGTGATCAAAATTCAAGTCCTTGGCATCTGACTCATATTGATGACGGTTGCAGTATCATTGAGTGGGTCACTCAATAATTATTTTATTGAGCTGTTTATGATTTTATTAATGCTCAAAAGGCACAGAGAGTTGTGTAGCATACAATTTAAAATATGATTATTCTATTAAGAGATAGGAAAATTATAGACAAGGAATTTTTGCGTTTGAAAATTTGGCATGAATCACAAGGTGACCTTTGGAAAAATCAATAAATAATTGATGATTTCCTCCCTCCCCTGATTCAAAATAAATAATAGAAAGTTATATAAAAGGGGCCTTGCCATCCAATACATGGTTTAATGAAACAAGATGAGATTCTGAATTAATTCTCATCTTCCTATTTACAAATACAATTCACTCCCTGTACAGTAAACGATTTTGACTTCAACCTTGTCTGAATCAGCATGAAGGAAATGGAAGTTTGAATGCAAATGGGTTTAAGTGGCATAAAAAGTACCCCAGTGTTGTTTTAATGACTGCACAGAGTCACATAACGACTGGCGGGGGAATATCTGTCCCTAGTTCCTTTTTTAGAATTATTTGGTTTGAAGGAAAGTAAATTCATCTTAAATTTCCACATTAGATTAACTTTGCCTACAGCAGGTCTGAGAAAGAAAAAAATGCTACCAGGACAAAGAAATTTAAAAAAATCTGTTTCAAACATATTTGGCACCTGTTCCATATTTAGAATTAAAATCTAGCATTTTTTTCAAGCGTTATTCTTCCTTTTTGATCATTTTAGGTCTTCTACAACTGCAAAAAAAGCAACCTGCCTTTGTCTAGCCAACAGCCAAAGCTCCTTGAAATGTTACTATAATGCAACACTATTATTTCCTTTTAATGTTGTACTTCAGAACTGCTATTGTTAAAAGCTCTTCCTTGCTAAAGTTCCTCACAAGATGTAACATTTGAGACAACTGGTTTTAATGAGTACGATGAATTCCCAACCATTTCAAAAGGAATTTGGTCTAAACATTTCCTGTGAATTCTAGAAACAATCTATTTAGGAAGACAGTGAATCAATATGGCAATTGCAAGTTCCGTACAGTAAATTCTAATCCAATATTGCTCATGTTTGGATACATCGAATTTTTGATTTTCCTGACATATTCTTCACTTCTGAGCTTTTCAAATAGCGCATCCTTTTCCCCATACAGTTTTGGATCTTTTCATTGACTGCAGCACCACTTGGCAGAAAGCCATTCACGAGCCACCTGCCCAGAAATTGGCAAACCTCCAATTTGACTTTTGTCCTTGAACCCAAAAACAAGACGGACTGTCAAAGATTTTGCCAACTTTGGCAACTTCCAGATGTGTGCAACTAGAAGTCCCTTCTGGAAGTCCTCAGCTGGCATTGTCAGTGCTGAGGTATTGTACAAGCTTAGCATGCAGATTGGCTGCCCATGTGCCTTTATTGTAGCTAGCAATTCTTGTACCTTACTGTTATTATTTATTTTCCAGATATATTATTTATTCGACTTGTATGCCGCCCTTCTCCCTAAGGACTCAGGGCGGCTAACAATAAAACAACACATATTTACATATAATTTACTTAAAAACAAATTAAACCTAACAAGTTGAAATAAACACTAAAACATTAAAACCTTAAAAACTAAAACAGTTAAAAACCCCCACCTGGGTCATTCCAGGCCAGCCTGTTGGAACAACCAGGTCTTCAGGTCCCGGCGGAAGGAGCGGAGATCAGGGGCCAAACAGAGATCCACGGGGAGCTGGTTCCAAAGGGGGGGGCACTCCCACGGAGAAGGCCCTAGCCCTGGGAACCGCCAGCCAACAATGCCTAACCAACGGTATCCCAAGGAGGCCCTTCCTGTGGGATCGGACAGGGCGATCGGAATGTGATGCTGGCAGGAGGCGTTCCCAAGTACCCTGGACCCAAGCCATTTAGGGCTTTGTAAGTCATTACTAGCACCTTGAAACTAACCCGGAAGGCAACCGCATGCAGGTCACGCAGGAGGGGTGTAACATGGGAGTATCGGGATACTCCCATCACAGCCCGCGCAGCCGCATTCTGCACCAGTTGTAACCTCCGGGTAGTTCATAAGGGCAGCCCCATTACAGTAGTCGATTCTGGAAGTGACGAGTGCATGAGTGACTGTTTGAAGGGCATCTCGGCTCAGGTAAGGGCGGAGCTGGCAAACCAGCCGAACCTGGGAGAAAGCCCCCCACCAGCCCCCACCTGCTCCTCCAAACTGAGCTGTGGGTCCAGGAGGATGTCCAGATTCCTCGCCCTATCCACGGGGGGCAACACCTCTCCCCCCATGACCAAAGATGGAACATTGCCTGAAAACCGAGATGCCGGTAAGAACAGCCACTCCGTCTTGGTCGGGTTGAGCCGGAGCCCCATCCAGACCATCACCTCCAGGCACCGGGACATCACAGAGAGCATCACTGATCTGGTCTGGGGTGGAGATATAAAGCTGGGTATCATCAGCATATTGATGATACCTCACCCCAAAACCTTGGATGATCTCTCCCAGCGGTTTCATGTAGATATTAAACAGGAGAGGTGAGAGAACAGACCCCTGTGGCACCCCACAAGTGAGGGGCCTTGGGGACAATCTCTGCTCTCCTGCCAACACTGACTGCGAGTGGCCCGAGAGGTAGGAGGAGAAACACCACAGAACGGTGCCCCCACCCCAACCCCGGGCCACCAGAAGGATACCATGGTCGATGGTATCAAAGCAGCTGAGAGGTCTAATAGGACCAGGACAGAGGAAAAACCCCTGTCCCGAGCCCTCCAGAGATCATCCATCAGTGCGACCAATGCTGTCTCTGTGCTATGTCCCGACCTGAAGCCCGATTGATACGGGTCTAGATAATCAGTTTCCTCCAGGAACAAGGGAAATTGCTGCACCACCACGCTCTCAACAACCTTCGCTAAAAAGCGAAGGTTGGAGACTGGACGGTAGTTGTCCAAAACGGCCGGGTCCAGGGCAGGCTTCTTGAGGAGGGCCCTCACCACTGCCTCTTTCAAGGCAGCAGGAAAGGATCCCTCACTCAAGGAGGCATTGACAACTGCCTGGAGCCAGCCATGTGTAACCTCCCTGGAGGCATAAACCAACCAGGAAGGACACGGGTCCAATAAACACGTGGTGGAGGACAACCTCCACATGATCCTGTCCACCTCATCAAGGGAGACTGGGTCAAACTCAACCCAGGTAGAATCAACCAGATCCGCCGCCACCTCATCGTCTGACCACTACCAGTCCGAGTCCAAGCCGGCCCGAAGCCGAGCGACCTTATCCGCCAGATGTAAACTAAATTCCTCTGCTCTGCCCTGCAAAGGGTCCGCCCCCTCCCCCACTTGAAGGAGGGAGCCAGTGACCCTGAACAGGGCCACAGGGCAATCATCTGCGGATGCAATCAGAGCAGAGAAGTAAACATGCCTCGCTGCACTGATCGCTTCCAGGTAGGTCCTAATATAGGCTCTTAACTGGCACCGGTCAAATTCGGAACGGCTAGTCCTCCACCTGCTCTCTAGGCACCTTCTCCGCCGCTTCATCCCCCGGAGCTCCTCCAAAAACCAGGGAGCTAACCGGGATCTACGGCAGGGAAGAAGCCGCAAGGGGACAACCCAGTCGAGCGCCTCCGAGGCCGCCTGTTGCCAGGCGGCGGCCAGCGCCTCGGCCGGGCTGTGGTCGAGGGAGGTGGGCAAGGACCCCAGCGCCATCTGAAACCTATCAGGGTCCATCAGGCATCTGGGGCGGAACCATCGAATTGGCTCCTCATCCCAGCAGCGAGGGATAGCCCTTTGAAAGACTAGCTGCAGGAGATACGTTGCATTGGGATCAAGAACATATAGTGATCAATGAAGGGTTAAGTGAACTAGATATGCCTAGTCCAGGGACCCCCAAACTTGGCAACTTTAACACTTGTGGACTTCAACTCCCAGAATTCTCCAGCCAGATTCCCTCCCTTCCTCTCCTTCCTTCTTCCTTCCTTTCTTCCTTCCACCTTTCTTCCCTCCTACCCTCCCTCCCTCTCTTTCTTCCCCCTTCCTTCCCTTTCTCCCTCTCTTTTCCTTCCTTCCTCCCTCCCTTCCTCTCCTCCCTTCCTCCCTTCCACACTTCTTCCTTCCCTCTCTTTCTTTTTTCCTCCCTCTCTCCCTTTTTCTTTTCCCTTCCTTCCCTCTCTCCCTCTCCTTTCCTTCCTTCCTTCTTCCCTCCCTTCTTCCTTCCTCCCTTCCACCCTTCTTCCCTCCCACCCTTCCTCTCTTTCTTTTTTCCTCCCTCCCTCCTTCCCTCCTTCCCTCCCTCTTTGCAAACAGCAGCACAATACTGTACAAAGAAAGTTTGACTTCATAAAAGACAATGAATGAATTCCGGGAGTTAAAGTTGTCAAGTCTGGAGACACCTGGTCTAGCCTAACAAACAGAAGATTAGGGTTTACAGGTTAACTGTCTACAGGTACTTGAGGAGTTGTCACAGAGAAGAAGGAGTCAACTTATTCTCCAAAAATACCTGAAGATGAAGGAGCAATGGGTGGAAGTTCATTAAAGAGAGAGCCAACCTAGAACCAAGAAGAAATCTTCTAACAATGGAATAGTTTGGCTCCTTAAGTTGTGGGTGCTCCATCCCTGGAGGTCTTCAAGAAAAGATCTGTCTGGAATGGAACAAGATCTCCTGCCTTGGACAGGAGGTTGGGCTAGATAGAAGACCTCCAAGGTTTCTTCCAGTCTATGGTTCTATGAACTTCTGTCTATCATGGATCAATTTTTAAAGGCTATTCTCTGCCTACCAATATATATATTTTTAGGACAGGGATTCTCATCCATGGCAACTTTATGTTTAACTTCAATGCCTAGAATTCCTCAACCAGCATGAGTCGAAGTCCCCATGTCTTAAAGTTGCTATGGTTAAGAAACACTGCATTAGGATGCCACAAGCAACACACCATTATGATAGAACTGCCATCCAATCAAGCAACTTTGTTTTGCTATGCTATTAAAATCACAGAATTGTTCACACCGAATTTACCATGCCACTTTTTCCCATTGTAAACATTTGGACCTAATGTTTTAAGTCATTTTTAATTTGCAATTTATCCCATCAATCTCAGTGTTTCACACCTAACGGTAAACCTGAGATAAGGTGTTTGCTGAGCAAAGGGCATGGTGAAAAAACATTGGAAAAGGAGTGTGGGGAGGGGGAAAGGACCACAGCCTAACAGGGACTCCATCATGGACTGGCCCTTCCACTGATAGTGGCTTCTTGTCCACAACAGCTTCCCAGAATCTTTAAGAAGCCACAAGTCTCTTGGTTACATTTGCTGCAATGGAGAAATATATCAATTCCTATGAAAGATTTTGTAGACAGTCAAAAGGAAATGATAGAAGACCACACAATTCCCTGTTACATGCAAGGGGTTGGACTAGATGACCTACAAGGACGCTGGGTGAGATCATCCATGGTTTTGGGGTGAGGTATCATCAGTATGCTGATGATACCCAGCTTTTTATCTCCACCCCTAACCAACCCAGTGACGCCCTCGATGTGATGTCCAGGTGCCTGGAGGCGGTGCAAGTCTGGATGGGGAGGAACAGGCTCGGACTCAACCTGGCTAAGACCAAGTGGCTGTATGTACTGGCATCTCGAGTCATCCAGGATATTCCTTCGTTAGCTGTGGGGGGAGAGGTGTTGCCCCCCATAGATAGGGCTCGCAACTTGGGTGTCCTCCTGGATGCACAGCTCAATTTGGAGGAGCAGGTGGGGGCCGTGGCCAGGGGGGCATTTGCTCAGGTTTGCCTGGTGCGCCAGTTGCGTCCCTATCTGGATCGAGATGCCCTACGTATGGTCACTCATGCGCTCGTCACTTCCCGGCTGGACTACTGCAATGCTCTTTACATGGGGCTGCCCTTGAGGACCACCCGGAGGCTTCCACTTGTCCAGAATGCAGCGGCGTGGGTTGTGATGGGAGCGTCCTGATACTCCCATGTTACACCCCTCCTGCGTGAGCTGCACTGGTTACCGGTTGCCCTCCGGGTAAGATTCAAGGTGCTGGTGTTGACCTATGAGGCCCTACATGGCTTAGGACTGGGGTATTTGAGGGAGGCCCTGCTGCCAGTAACAGCTTCCCAACGTCCCGTGCGCTCTCACAGGCAGGGCCTCCTTGGGGTTCCGTCGGCCAGACAGTGTCGGCTGGCGACCCCTAGAGGTAGGGCCTTTTCTGTGGGAGCACCCACCCTATGGAACCAGTTCCCCTTGGAACTTCGGATGGCTCCCGACCTCCGGTCCTTCTGTCGGGGCCTGAAAACATGGTTGTTCCAACTTGCCGACCTGGACTGAGGAAGGGGATGGGAGTTTTAATGTATTATGTATTTTTAATGTGATTATTGGGATTCATGTTTAATTTCTTTTTAATTGTATAATATTTGTATTGTTTTATTATTATGCAGCTGAGTCCTTTGGGAGATGGGGTGGCATAGAAATCCAATAAATGAAATGAAATGAAATGAAGGTCCCTTCCAATTCTGTTAATCTATCTACATTTAGAATATATACCGTGTTTCCAAAAACTAAGACTTGTAGACCTAGCACTATTTTCTAAACCTGCCTAATATAAGACCTACCCGAAATAAGACCTAGTGTAAATCTCCAGTTCCAGGAAGACTTTTCAGGAGCAACCGTGCACCAAACACCCCCTACACACTCACACCCACTATTTGGCACCATAAATATATAAGACTACCCCAAAAATAAGACCTAGTGTGTTTTGTATATAAGACAGTGTCTTATTTTCGGAAGGGTAGAACAGAGGTCTCCACAACTTGACTTGTGTAGTTCCCCAGAATTCTAGGAGTTGAACTCCACAGGATACATCATAGGGCTGGAAGGGACCTCTAACCCACTGCTCAAGGCAGGAGACCTTATACCATCCTGGATGGTATATGGTAACCCAATCTCTTCTTAAAAACCTCCACTGTTGGAGCATCCACAATTCCAGAAGGAAAGCTGTTCCAGTGATTAATTGTTCTTGCTGTCTGGAAGTTTCTCCTTAGTTCTAGGCTGGATTTCCCTTTAATGACCTTCCAGCTATTACTTTTGGTCCTGCCCTTAGGTGCTTTGGAAAGTAAGACAATCCTTCGTGGCAGCAGATATTGGAAGACCGATATTATGTCCCCATCTTTCTCTTCATTAGATTAAACACAGCTGGTTCCCTCAATTGCTCATTATATGACTATCTTCCAGGTGATATTAAAACAGAAAAGGCTGTAATCAAAGGACACAGGAATAACCTTCCTGGACAAAAATGAACTCCCTACAAATTAATTACTCAAGAGTTGTCGAGAAACAAGAAATTTAGGCCCAAGTCAGGACCCTGGAGAGCTCTCTAAACACTAAAAGGTAATGGTAAAGGTTCCCCTCGCATATGTGCTAGTCATTTCCGACTCTAGGGGGCGGTGCTCATCTCTGTTCAAAGCCGAAGAGCCAGTGCTGTCCAAAGACGTGTCCGTGGTCATGTGGCCTGCATGATGAAAATGCAATTCAGAAGTAAGAGATCTCTAACTAGATGATGAAACCTTCCCACCAAAGGGGTCCCTATTTTTCTACTTGCATTTTTTACATGCTTTCGAAGTGCTAGGTTGGCAGAAGCTGAGACAAGTGACGGGAGCTCACTCTGTTACGCGGCGCAAAGGATTCGAACTGCTGAACCACCAACCTTTCTGATCGACAAGCTCAGCATCTTAGCCACTGAGCCACCACTCTCTACAGCAAACCAAGCAGCCGACTTAACTCTCACTAAGACAACTGTTGGCCTAGTATTTATCCCTGCTCAAGTGAGATCTTAAAGACATGGCAAGGGCAGGTAATCTCCTAAATCTGTCTCTGTTACTGCTGACATTACATTTATAGACATTTTGACTCAGAGCCCTCCATTAGGGCATAAATATGTAGTCAAAAGGTGGCAGAGATTATAGGACAGCTACAGGAGGCCTCATAAAAGAGGCCAATCTGACACGAAAGTAACTGGGGGAGGTTGATGGCTCTCTTTGAATGTAGCTGATTGCTTGTTCTTGCAGAATAGAGAATAAGAGATTTGCAAGGGACCTTAGAGGTCTTCTAGACCAACCCTTTACTCAAGCAGGAGGCCATATGCCATTATGGAGAAATAGTATTCCAGGTGTGGTCTCACAGTATAAGCAGTAATACTGTAAGGCAGTATATAGCTGTATTAATACTTGATTTTGATACTATTCCTCTGTTGAAGCAGCCTAGGATTGCATTGGCTTTTTTGGCAGCTGCACCACATGGCTGGCTCATACGTAGGTGGTTGTCCACTAAAACTCCTAGATCCTCTCTCACAGTTATTGCTATTACACAGGTACCACCAATTCTATGTCTGTGCATTTGATCTTTATTGCCTAAGTGTAAAACCTGATTTTTCTTACCACTGAATTGCATTTTGTTGGATAGGGTCCAGTGTTCAAGACCGTCACAACCTTTCTGGAATCTTGACTCTATCTTCTAAGGTGTTGGCTATTCTCCCTTGTTTTGTGTCATTTGCAAATTTGATAAGTTCAATCGCTGATTGGCCTAAGACAGAACCTTGTGGTACTCCAATGCATTCTTCCCTCCACGTAGATGTAGGTTCCATTGAGGACTGCACATTGAGTGTGGTTTGTCAGGCAGTTATGAATACAACTGGTGCTGATACTGTCCATCCCACATTTTTCTATCTTACCAAGAAATAAGTTGTGGTCTATCTTGTCAAATGCCTTACTGTAGCCCAAGTATAATATATCCACAGCATTTTACTGATCCACTAGTTTAGTCACTTTGTCAAAAATGCAATCAGATTTGTTTGGCATGACCTGTTTTTGAAGTTTTGATAAACTTCATACTCTTTAGAACCTTGCCAAATTCCTAACCCTAGAAATATGATATTGCCAAAGCTAGCATTATTATGATCAAGCTAGCATTATTTCAATCAAGATTCTCTTGGGTTGCTTGCAAACTGATGGTGTCATTCATAGTAATAATCTTTTCTTACAGATGGATATGAGAACAAATTCCCAAGTCTGGTATCTCCTACAATGGATCTCCTGTAAAGACTAGTTAGAGATCTCTTACTTCTGAATAGCTCTACTTTTTCCCCATTCCCCACTAACATTAACTGAAGACAGTTTCTTTTTCTTCCCATTAAGGGTATTAGTACCCTTAGATTAGTTTTTCACTGAGACCATCAAGTATACAGTATATATTTATAATGTAGAGGGGACTCCACTAGGACCCCAAGTGACCAAGTTAAAATCCACCCTCAGTTATGGAGGATGACTTTGAAGTAGACAATCTCTCTCTCTCTCGTCCAAGCAATCTCACAAGGTTGTTATTGTGGAGAGGAAAAAAAATAAAAGAAAGGAATGCTGTGTTCTAAGCCTGAGCAATTGGAGGAAAGGCAGAATATTAATTAATCAATCAAATTGGTCCTGACAATGAGTTTAGGGTGGGTTATAGGAACATTGTCTGCATGACTGTTCTCTGGTGGAATGGTCTTGAGGTGCAAAAGATCAAGGTCATATTTTAAATAGCAGTTCAAAGATTTAGTGTACACAAGAATCTGGTCAACTAAAGTTCAATACTAAATGGGCGTCAGATAAGGGTCAATGGAATTCAAGGTCCAGATGGATCTTGACAGACTGGAACCCTGGGCCCTATCTAACAAAATGAAATTCAATGTAGAGAAAAGTAAAGTCCTACACTTAGGCAAGAAAAACCAAAAGTACACATAGAGACTGGGTGAAACTAGGCTTAATAGCAGGAACTGTGAGAGGGATCTTGGAGTCTTAGTGGACAACCAGCTAAATATGAGCCAGCAGTGTGCAGCAGCAGTCAAAAAAGCCAATGCAGTCCTAAATTGCATTAACAGAGGGATATAATCAAGATCAAGGGAGGTACTAATACCACTCTATAAAGCCTTGGTAAGACCACACCTAGAGTGCTGCATCCAGTTTTGGTCACCACACTATAAAAAAGATGTTGAGACTCTAGAAAAAGTACAGAGCAGAGCAACCAGGATGATTAGGGGATTGGAGGCTAAAATATATGAAGAATGGTTGAAGGAACTGGGCCTGGCTAGTCTAGTGAAGAGAAGGACCAGGGGAGACAGGATAGCAGTCTTCCAATATTTGAGGGGCTGCCACAGAGAGGAGGAAGGGGTCAAGCTATTTTCTAAAGCACCCAAAGGCCAGACAAGGAATAATGGATGGAAACTGAACAAGGAGAGATTTAACCTGGAAATAAGGAGAAATTTTCTGACAGTGAGAACAATCAACCCATGGAACAGAAGTTGCCTTTGGAAAATGTGGGAGCTTCATCCCTGGAGACTTTCAAGAAGAGACTGACCATTTGTCAGAAATTACGTAGGGTCTCCTGCTTGGGTGGGAGATTGGATTAGATGACCTACAAGGTCCCTTCCAACTCTGATTATCTGTGATCTGTTATCAAGAGGGGCAAGACTTGGACCATTTGTGGCTACGTAACAATGCTGAGCTGATAACTCACTTAACTTCACCCCCACCTCTGCCTGCTCCTTTCCTA
The DNA here is from genome assembly GCA_009733165.1 of Naja naja. Lineage (NCBI taxonomy): Eukaryota > Metazoa > Chordata > Lepidosauria > Squamata > Elapidae > Naja > Naja naja. The sequence goes on from CM019163.1 coordinate 19,987,118, forward strand.
CAGATGGACAGTCACTGAAAGTAATTGCATTAACCTGCCCACAAGCTGTTTGTGTCTTCGAGTTGTTTAATCCTGTGATGGATTATCCCCCATCATTTTCAAGACAGGAGAGTAGGCTTCTGCAATTAAGCCCAAACAGAGTTTAAAGGAATGGCTGTCATGTTTCCTCCCCAGTTTTAACAGCAAGATTTGGAGGAGAACTCTTTTATTGTGAGAGAGGTTATTTATACACAGAGACAATTATGGAACATTATTCCTTATGTTAGCTTTGAAGAAAGTGACAGTGATCCCTTCTTTCTCACTCACTCTCTTTTTCTTTCTTTCTTTCTTTTTCTGTTTTGAAAAGAGAGATGCTTTAAAATGCATTCTTTTCTTCCCAACAAAAAAGTCACCTCCAGCGGAAGACTAATGAGCACAATCTTCTCAGGACTAAATAAAGACAAAATGATTTCTAATGAGGATATTGTTCTAACGCAACAGTGAGAGAGAAAGAAATGATGGCAGGAAGTCCTTAATTGCACCTAAGCAGACAAGAGCGAAATCACACCTTTTAACTGTGTTGATATTCAGAAGCGCAGAGATGCTACAAATATCTTAAATGGCCCTTTTTAGAAGTTTTTCAATTGCCCAATGCCCTTGCTGAGATTTAGCAAGTTAAAAGCTTCATTTGACTGCATCTGATTCATAGGGCATATATATGTGTGTGTGTGTGTGCGTGTGTGCCAAATTGCAGGCAGCCAGCAGTCAGCAGAAGTAGCCTGCAGTACCGGACTCCAACCACTACACCACCAAGGCTCATGATTAATGCAAGCTGTTCCATTGATTAATTGTTTTCGCTGTCAGGAAATTTCTCCTTAGATCTCGACTGCTTCTCTCCTTGATTAGTTTCCATCCAGTGCTTCTTGTCCTGCCTCAAGTGCTTTGGAGAATAGCTTGACTCCGTCTTCTTTCTGGCATCTCCTTATATAATTTCCTTATATAATTTGTTATAAACATTTATTTTTACTTTGTTCAATGGTTCTCAGCTCTGGATGGCATCCACAGGATAGAGTACCAAAGGGCTTGTGGCCTCTCTTTGCTTTTGTTGTGGTCCACTGGCAGCCTGCAGAGACGGAAGCAGAGTCGGACAGTGGGGAGGAACATGGGCCAGTCCGGGAGTCTGGGGAGGACTCAAGTGAGGGTCCTGCGTCTGATGCAGAGATGGGGCCAGGGCCATCTGGGAGTTATGTGCTGACTCCGGAGCCTCCAGAATCTGACAGCAGCAAGGCAGAGGAACAAAGGGAGCCTGTTCCCAGTGCGCATGTGCACAGAGCTGCCAGAAGGCAAGAATGGTCAAGACAAAAGGGGCAACTTGGGAGTAAGGCTGGGAAGGGGATTGGCCCTCCCATAAGACATAAAGGAGGAGCAAAGGGACAGGAACCTTTGCGGGAAGCAACGTTGTTCGCCCTGTTCGGATTAAACCTTGAAGCTCTGTGTGGACTTTGTACTCCGTTTGGCTTTTTACAGTTAATGTGGCTCTTTAGTTATTGGCAGCAATTCAAAGGAGAGAAAGGTGGGTGCTTATCTGGAGACTCATTACGGGCTGGGAATGAACATAATCCCCAGCCATTGAAATAAAAAGGGAGTTGTTTGAACTAAGCATGTGATTACTTATGGTCTCAGGAAGCCTTGGTCAGAAGAGCTTTCCTACACAGTTGAGAAACCGAAAAGTGTGACTTGCAACAATGGGAACGGTTGTGAGAACCCAAGAATGGGAGATTTTTACAGGGAGGGTGCAGTGGTAGCAGGCGAAACAGATCTTTGCCCAGCCAATAATTCTCAAGGTTCTTTGAGGAAAGCCATACTGGTTTTAAGAACATGGGCATTATTTCCTTCTTCCTGAATAATTAATCTAACCATCACCTGATAATACAAGATGTCATATTGTCACTGTGGTGACCAAAATCATGCCATGGCGGTGAATTAATTGTACGATTAGGTGATGCTCAGAAACTAGAAGTTGATGATGGATGGATGGATGGATGGGGAAGTTTGCATGTTGATGTTAGTCTTACAAGGTAGACCAAACTAAGAAACTAGTATTGTATAGCAGGATCCAATCTGGGTCGGTCATCAGGACCTGAGATTTTGTCTTTCAGTTTTTGGACTTGTGCTGGAGCCCATTTTCAGGGAACGTCTCTCGAGTAGAGTGTGTGCTTCTCTGTGTGTGGTATTTATATGGTGCCTGTTGTATGTGGCTTTTTATATGTTGATTGGGGTGTTGATGGCTGGCTATTAAGTCTTTGGCTCTCATTCACCTGTGCTGCCCAGCCTTCATCTTCTAAGGACTTGGTAAACTGGTGGTAAATCAGCAATCCTGTTGACTAATGAGGGGCCTGTTTCCCAGGCTTCCATCACTTCCCGGGCTGTTTTTGTGCCTGCTCATCCAACAATCTGAGTAGCTGAAAAATTGAATGTATAAATAGCATACTCAGAACAGCTTGTTGGAGTATATTCATGAACTGGAATAGAGCATGGTAACAAGGTCAGCCAATGAATAGGCATAGCAACTAAGTCAGCCAATGAGGACTGTTTGGAAACTGAAACTATAAGTAGCCCAGGCATGGCTCTATATTAAGCTCTGCAGCTCTGAAGCTATGTTAAGCTCTGAGTCTGTCTATTGAAAATGAAACTGCTTCTCTCCTCTGCTTGCTTGCTGAACTAAAGTGAAACTGATGTCTGTTTCTGAGCTCCTGAATTGCTGCTCTGCTCTGAACCTGTAACATGTCTGCTTCTGTTTGAGTTTGTTCCATGTTGGAGAAATCTACAACTGGTATTGTAAAATCTACTTTATATGTTTATAAAGAAGTTAAATGAAGCCTCAGCCATCTGTGCTTACTTTTCTGGTGCTGAATTTACACTGCAATACTCTGAACAAGCGCACACTCTGCTAGACAGAAGTTTCCTGAGGATGGGCTCCAGAAAGAATCTGAAAGCTCAGAAGACTAAACCTCTGGTCCCAGTGACTGACCCAGTTTGGATCCTGCAACATCATCCTGGGACACATATATTTGCCTTCATTCATCAGCATTGTATAGTTTAGGACTAATATTTACTGTAATAGCTATAGTAACAGAATCTTGCAAATTTGAATGTGCTTCTCTCCTCCCACTCTTTATCTTTGGGTGAATCAGGGAGGGGCATGCCTAAGATGTTTTCTCACTTTACTTTCTTGGCCTGGGCTCAAGCCCCTCTTATCTAACTGCTGTCTTGGTAGAAGTTCTGTCTTCTGTGCTTCAAGGCCATTCCCTCTGCCTTCTTCGGCTGATTTGCAACATCACCAAGATTATTTAAAAACAGCAACAACAAAGAATAGAAGCCCTCTGAAATGAAAATTGACCTTCCCTTTTCATCATGAAGTTGAATGAATCAGGAATTTGAGCCCAAGACACTAAAGACGACTCCAAAGCCACAAATGAAATGGGTACCAAGGAGGGGAAACCTTGCCTAGTTGAGGAGGTGGGAAATGTTACTGTTGATGGGGACCAAAGGATCTGCAGCTGGCCCACAAAACCAAGGATTAATTTGTGTCTCTTTCTGCAACCACAAAGAAAAACAACAGCTTTTGGCTGAGAAATTCCAAGCACGGGGGGGAAGGACCCACAGGATTTGGCCCAGTTATTCAAAAGATGCTTGTACAGAAAGAGCTCCAAGGAACACTTTTGTACAGAAAGAAAGGTGGCAGCTGCGAACCCTTCTCATCCATTTACTTAGGTTTCCCCACCCAAAGGGGCAGATTTCCATACGAAATCTGCAACCTTTGAATGCCCAGAAGCTCCATGTTGCAAGAAGGGCAAGGAAGAGGCAGGGGCAGGAAGGGATGGAAAGCTACACCAGAGCCTTTTGTAGCCAGAAAAATAACCAGCCTCAATCACAGGGGCTCAAACAAGAGGCCAGCAGGAGGAAGATCTGGGGAGCAAAGGAGGGGGAAATGGGGGGGGAGAGGTAAAAAGGGGTCCATTTTTTCCTTTAAAGCCAGGAAAATCAGCCTGCTCTCATTCATTGTCTCTTAAGAAGTTAAACTTTCTTTGTATGGTATTGTGCTGCTGTTTGCTAAGAGGGAGGGAAGGAGGAAGGAAGGAGGGGAGGGAGGAGGGAGGGAAGGAGGAAAAAAGAAAGAGGAAGGGTGAGAGGGAAGAAGGGTGGAAGGGAGGAAGGAAGGAGACGAAAGGGAGAGAGGGAAGGGAGGGGGAAAGAAAGGGAGGGAGAGAAGAAGGGTGGTAGGAAGGAAGAAGGAAGGAGAGGAAGGGAGGAAAGGAAACTGGCTGGGGAATTCTGGGAGTTGAAGTCCACACATCTTAAAGTTGCTAAGATTGAGAAACACTGGTCTACCCCATATTGCAGTCAATTCCCCCAATCAGCATTATATTGTTGCACAGAACATTAATGGCTCTCCATCTAATCAGTTCTGAAAGTGAAGTCATCATTTGATGCAGCATTAAAGGCACTGCATGGCCTAAGTGACCACCTACAAAGAAACCAGCCATCTTAGATATGCCTGCCTGAGACTCATCAGCAAATTTTTTTGTTGATGCACGGAGATATCTTTCAGTAAATCAAGAGAAAGTGGCCCTAGCATCACACACACAAGACATCTTAAAAAGGTTGCTAGGGCACTTGGCTCAGGACTGGGTCATCCCAGGAGCCCTGGTGGTTCTGGGTGAGAATGCAGCATTGTAGGCAAACTCTGCCCACAGTCAGCAGTTCGATCCTGATCGATGCCATGTTGACTCAGCCTTCCATCCTTCTGAGGTCGATAAAATGAGGACCCAGATTGTTGGGAGCAAGAGGCTGACTCTGTAAACCACTTAGAGAGGTCTGTAAAGCACTGTGAAGTGGTATATAAGTCTAAGTGCTATGGCTATGGAAGGACCCTGGAACATTTGTGATTCAGGGGAGAAATTTTCAGGGATAGATGAGGTGAATTAAAAAGCAAAATGGCAGCCACAACCTGCAAACCTTTGGCCTTTGCCTGCTCAACTGCTTTTGACACTCCTGCAATGCTTTAAAATCAACACTTCTTCATATTTTTATTGTTTAAGCCAGTATTTAATGACACCAAACTTCCTGCATAAATTATACTGGATTATTATTCTAGGCATTTAAAAAAACAAGCCTCATGTGACAATCCAAAAGGGAAGACCAAATAGCCATAGGAAGAAGAGATTAAAAAAAAGTATATAAACTAACTCTGTGATGCTGTTTTATTTAAGTGCAATTGAAGGAATATTTCAATTTTTAAAAATGCGCCCATGCAATTTCAGTACCAAGTAAAAGATTGAAAAGTTCTCCTTAAATTGATTGAGAGAGACTTTGCTTCTGACTTTTTTTTTCCAAAGGAAAAGAGAATTTCAGAAAATTCTCCTGAGTATTCCCGGAGTTCTTTAACTAATAAGAAGTTGGCGAAGGCATCTCTCTCTGTGTATGTGCGTTTGTATGTATGAATGGCCTTTCTTTCATGCCACAGACCTCTCTGTGGCTTCCTTGAACTTTTATTAATCCCAAGGGCCATCATAAGAGTTTCAGAAAGATGGAAAGCTGCAGCACACAAAAAATATTTTCTGCAGAAACTTGCTCTGCAAGTTTGGGTCAAAAAATATCACCCAGAGAAATCAGGAATTCCTCAGCACCTGCAAATAAGGCAGAAAAATGGAAATCTCTTTTTGAAAAGGAAGATTTTTGAGAAATTGAAATTTAAGGTTTTGGCATCAAGTTAAAACAGGTAAAAGATCTGGGTGATATAAATATCTGGAGACACACATAAAAGATGGAATTCTGCATTAGCATGAGAACAGTAAAATTATCTCAACTCTCAAAAGTATTTCTTATGGGAAATTCTAAGTCTCGAAAGAATTAAAGCATCTTTTTCTAATAGTCCACCTTCTACAGTAGGTGGATGAAAGATGGCTGGGATCCTCAACAGTGATTAACTGCTAAATTTCAGTGCCATTGTAGCTTCAAATGGTCACTGAACGGTTATATGAGCCTTGGTGGCTCAGGCTGTTAATGCCTGCACTTAAGATCCAGCTGCCTACAACTGCTGTAGGCTCGAATCCCACCAGGCTCAAGGTTGACTCAGCCTTCCATCCTCTCGGGGTAGGTAAATTGAGGACCCAAGATTGTTGGGGGCAATTAGCTGACCTTGTAAAAATGCCGCTTAGTAATAAGCAGGCATATACAATGGAAGGAAGGCTATTGCTGAGCACACTGGGTTGTATCCCAAAAATTGTAAGCCGCCCTGAGTCTCCGGAGAAGGGCGGCATATAAATGTAATTTAAAAATAAAATAAAATAAATAAATAAATAAATATGTTGAGGACTACCTAAAAGAACTTTTTCTTCGTTGCTGTTGCAAACTACCTTGGATGAACTCTGGTTCCTCCTCTTAATGTGCCTGGTTGCACAAGCCCCTCAGACAATTCCGACAGGTTCCTCCAAGCCAGGAGAAGAGAGGAGGTGGCCAGAATAAATGAGTGCCAGAGGCTTCAATGCATTTCATTATTTCCATCTTCTTGACTGCACCAGGGTCTTGGCAAGGGAGAGTTTCTGCTACCGAAACTAAATCTAATTATTCTTAGGAATGTAGGACCTGGAGAAATTACAGTGTGTACCTTCCCTTCCTCTGGTGCACTAGCGAGGAGAAGAACTCTATGGGGAGGATGACAGATCAGTGTGAGGTAGAAATTATTTCCTCTCTGTCTGTCTCTTTACCTCCTCTCCCCTTTTCAAATCACTCATTACTATCTTGAAATAGGAACTGGTGAAATCAGTTCTGGCAGGACATGCCACTTCTGGCCCTAAATGTCCGGCTTCTCTGCTGCCTTCTCAGCAGGATGTGGACTTTTAACAGCTGCTTGCTAAGACGCTGAGCTTGTCGATCAGAAAGGTTGGCAGTTTGGCGGTTTGAGTTCCTAGCGCCGCCTAACGGAGTGAGCTCCTGTGACTTGTCCCAGCTTCTGCCAACCTAGCAGTTCGAAAGCATGTAAAAATGCAAGTAGAAAAATAGGGACCCCTTTGGTGGGAAGCTAACAGCGTTTCGTGTGCCTTTGGCATTTAGTCATGCCAGCCACATGACCATGGAGATGTGTGATAACCAGGGGGGGTGGCACAAAGGCAACACAGTCAGATAATCAGTAGAAGTCCCTTTATTTGCTCCAACTTTCCCCCCAATGTCTTGGTTACCTTCTGGGCTGGAAAAAACTCTCCTAGGAACAGCCTTTGGCTGCAGATAATCAAGTCCAAAACATGGTCAACAAAAACTGTAACTATAAGTCCAATCAAGGCAAAATGAGGTAATTAGTCTGACAGGGCAGGAACAAGAACTCCAGACATGAAGGAAGGGCTATAATTCAACACAGTTGGGAGGATGCCAGGGACACAGATAACCAAAATCAACCCAAGATAAACTAATGTTTGTTCCCAGAAGATGCTGCACTCAGCATGCATTTCTTTTAAACTCTCTTCCCAGGTGTGGCTAATGAAGGGAATCAGGGCCCTTTCCTCCCCCGTAAGCCATGCCATCCACATTGCTCCCTTCTGTGCTCCTCCCTGCATGCCCTAGGATGAAGAGGGGATGGGCCTGGGTCTTCCTCTGAATTCCCTCTCCCTTGTTCTACCTCTCCCCTGCTCTTTCCAGCCAGACATTGCCCTTCCCCAGTTTCCTCCACAGCCAATGGAGCCACACTCCCACTCCCTGTCAGCTGTTCGTCTTCCTCCTCAGAGTCAGACTCTGACAGGGGCATGACAAGACGTCTTCAAACAACGCTGGCTTTTCAGCTTTGTAATGGAGACTAGCACCGCCCCCTAGAGCTGGAAATGACTAGCATGTATGTGCAAGGGGAACCTTTACCTTTAACTCCTCAGCAGCTGAAGAACAGTGGAGAGAGCTCATGCTGGAAAGGCGAAGAAGCGTGGCCTAGTTTTGCAGGCCATGAAAACTGGTCTAAGCCACAGAACCTGCACTGAAAACCCATCAGAGAACCAACGGAAGTAGAGTTTTGCAGAGTCCACACTGAAGCCTATTCCCAAATCAATGAACCATTTGAAGGCACTGGAGGAATAATCTACTTTACTGCCCCCATCTTTGATCTGGTTGAATCTTCTGGAAAAAAAGGCTGCCTGAATCCAGCTTGAGGAGCCCATTTTCTGTGGCTCTACCAACGTCTACAAAAGTCCTTGGTTCCATTCAGAAACAATGTTGTCTTTCAAGTCTCTGAACATTTGGACGGATCCATTTATAACATAGAATAACAGGGTCAGAAGGGATCTTGGAGGCTATCTAGTTCAACCTCTGCTCAAGCAGGAGACCTTATACCAATCTGGACAAATGGGCTGTCCAGTCTCTTCTTGAAAACCTCCAGTGATGGAGCCCCCACAACTAATGGCGGGAAGCTGTTCCACTGATTGATTGTTCTCACTGTCAGGAAATTTCTCCTTAGTTCTAGGCTGGATCCCTCTTGAATGATCTTCCATCCATTACTTCTTGTCTTGCCCTCAGGTGCTTTGAAGAATAGGTTGACCCCCTCCCCTCTTCTCTGTGACAGCCCCCCAAGTACTGGAAAATTGTCATTATCACTTGAACGAAACAATTTCATTTTTAATATTGATCCTGGTCTTGTCCACATTGGGAAAAGCAACAGGGAGGTTAATCTGAGACCAAGTGAGGCTTCCAGGCTGAAAAAGGCCACGCAGCCTTGTTATCTATGAGCCATGGTGGCACAGTGGTCGGAGTGCAGTACTGCAGGCTACTTCTGCTGCCTGCCGGCTGCCAGCAATTTGGCAGCTCGAATCTCACCAGGCTCTCAAGGTTGGCTCAGCCTTCCATCCTTCCGAAGTGGGTAAAATGAGGACCCAGATTGTTATTGGGGGCCATATGCTGACTCTGTAAGCCGCTTAGAGAGGGCTGTAAAGCACTGTGAAGTGGGATATAAGTCTAAGTGCTATTTCCATCTTCCTTTCTATCTTCCTTCCTTCCTTAACTCTGCCCACTGCCAGCAGTTTGATCCTGACTGGCTCAAGGTTGGCTCAGCCTTCCATCTTTCTGAGGTGGGTAAAATGAGGACACAGATAGTTATTGGGGGCAAGAGGCTGACTCTGTAAACCTCTGCTTAGAGAGGGCTGTAAAGCACTGTGAAGCAGTCTATAAGTCTAAAGGCTATTGCTATTGCTATCTAGAGTCAGTCCATTTAGTCTCTCTGACTCTGAATTGCCCGTTCTGACTTCCCTCAACCTCACCACCATCTGTTGGCAACTTCCTTGCCTGTCTAGTCATTCTGGAGTTGTCTTCTCCACCTATTCAACGAAAATCAAATGATCTAGCCCAGCTTCTCAGCCTTTGGGGCAAAAAAATAATAATCTGGATTTGGAGATTAGCCTTTGCCAGGAATGCAATCTGCAATTTATCTCTCTCTGCTCATCAGATTCCAGATGGGTGAGATCTAATCTCGCCGACTGTAGAAGTAACTATAACAGGTTTGAACCTGCGGCTGCTAGATTTCAAGATTAAAGAAATATTAACTTTTGCGAGTTTGAGAGGACTCTGACGGGGCAAACCCTGCCAGAAGGTCAGGGCTGAAATTATTTTATAATAACTTCTGCTGGAGCTTTGGGGGAGAGGGAAGATTGCATTTTGAAAAAGGGAGCTTATTTTTTTTTTAAAACAAAAACAAAAACCAATAAGCTATGTGCCCTTCAGAGACGATCTATAGAAGACTCGTGACTATCAAACTTCGATTCAGTGGTAGCCAGGTCAGTTGCTGAACGTAATTGGGTTATGCTTCAATTAAAGTTCTAGTGGGGCCTGCATTGAGCAGGGGATGGATTAGATGCCCTCTTGGAGCCCCCCAACTCTGTGATTCTTTGAACACTGACCCAATAATAGCCAAGATCTTTTTCTCCTTCCCACTGAGAAGTCTACACAACAATCCAGAAACACCAATTCCTTCTAATTAGGGCTATTTACAGCATCTTTCCCAGTGAATGCCTAGTTTTGTTTCTCGCGTGTTACACTCTCCTGCCTTTGTGCAAAACAGCTTATATCCACAGTAAACCTGCTCTTAAATGATTGCAGAAACTTGTGGGGCTGGATGCACACTGAGGATGCTGTTCCATCTATCGCGTGATGGAGAAATGAAATTCAATACCACCATCGAGAGTCCTGAAGGCATTTGGATAACTGGGGCAGACGGTATAATTCTGTGCACTGGAGCATGCAAGGGTGGCATGAGGAGGTAATTAAAGGTCCAGAAAGCCCATCCATCCCACTCACAAAGGGAGCTGCTGAGGGTATCTCTGAGTGATTTACTTTTCCAGCCAAAGTTCTCTAACCAGCCTTGCATCGGGAAGGTGACATTGATTTGGGTGGGCTTTTGAGCTGGGCGTAGATGCCTGGGAAAGTGGAAATGCAACAGAATCCATGCACTTCAGAGGACTTTCCTTCATAGTTGTCAGCCCAACAAGATTAATAAATGAATGTCAGAGAGAAATGCAGAATAAAAGAGTTACCCTAAAAGAGGACCTGACCTGGGGTGCCCACATTGCAGCCCTGGTCAAAAGGGCCCAGCAAAGATTCTACTACCTGAGGCTTCTCAGAAAATAACAACTGAATGAGAAACTGCTGGTGACCTTCTACTGCTGCATCATAGAGAGTATCTTAACTTACTGCACCTGTGTATCAGAGGCAGTATTCAGCAGATTCTGACCAGTTCTGGAGAACCGGTAGCGGATATTTTGAGTAGTTCGGAGAACCAGCAAATACCATCTCTGATTGGCCCCACCTCCATCTATTCCCTGCCTCCCAAGTCCCAGCTGATTGGCTGGGTCTTCTTTGGTTGCCCTGCCTAGGAGAACAGAGCTGGAAAGCAGGTTAGAGGGGTGGGGACGGAATGGGGATTTTGCAGTATCCTTCCCCTGCCACACTATGCCCACAGAACCTGTAATAAAAAATGTGAATCCCACCACTCCTGTGTTTGGTCTGCCACTTGCACTGTGGCAGATAGGACAGCAGTCCAGAGGGTTAAGGTCATTGCCCCTCAGAGGATCATTGGTTGCCCTCTCCCCACTTTGGAAGAGCTTTATAGCTCCCGCTGCCTTAAGGAAGTTCAAAACATCCTCAAAGATCCATCTCATCCTGGGCAGCCTTTTTTAAAAACTATTACCATCTGGCAGACGGTACAGGACAATAAAAAGAAGGATAAATAGGCTGAAAAACAGCTTCTACCCCAGGGCAGTAACTCTGTATCTTCGCACCTTCCGCCACAACCTGAAGATCTGGTTATTTGACCAATCCGGGCTGTGACTCTCTCCCGGGGGGATGGGATGGTTCATAATTCATTTTTAAATTTTAAATTTTAAATTTGGTATTATTGGGCTTGTGTTTGTTTAATTCTTTTTTAGCTATTTATTGTGTTGTATGTTTTAGTTGTGAGCCGCCCCGAGTCTTCGGAGATGGGGCGGCATACAAGTCCAATAAATAAATAAATAATAAATAAATATTGAATTCTACTGTATAGTGCAATATTAATGCAATATCAGGTGTTTTCAATTCAATTGCATAGAATACGAAGGATGTGTGTTTGTGTTTTATTTTTATAGTTACAATGTACACTGAAGATGGTATTTAATTTTGTTGTACAAGGTGCAATGACAATAAACTAAACTAAACTAAACTAAACTAAACAGATTGGAAGGGACCTTGGGGTGATTTAGTCCAGCAGTCCTCAACCTTTGCAGCTTGGAGGCCTGGTTGTGGGCTGAGAGAAGAACTGGGACACACTAGTGGTGGCTCAGCACACATGTGTGCAGCTGGACTTCTGCAAATGGCGGGCTGACACACACACACGCACAAGTTGAGCTACGCACGTGTTCTGGCCAGCCACTTGTGCGCAGCCCAATTCTGAATAGGCCATCACCTGACAGTGGGGCCGCAGTCTGGGGGCTGGGGACCCCTGTGCTAGTTCAACTCCCTGCTCAACCCGTCTGCCGTGTCTCTTCTTAAAAACCTCCATTGATGGAGTGCCCACAACCTCAGAAGGCCATCTCTTCCGTTGATTGATTCTTCTCATTGTTAGGAAATTCCTTCTCAGTTCTAGATTGGATCTCTCCTTGATTGCTTTCCATCCATTGCCTCTTGTCTTGCTTTCTGGTGTCTTAGAAGATAGATTGACCCTTCTTCTTTCTGGTAGCCCCTCGAATATGCCATCTGTCAAAAATGGTGTCGAGTCTGCTTGTCTTGAAAACAGCTCTTCCTCCTACCTTGAACACCATTCCCTACAATGACTGCTTGCAGAAGTCAAAATTCTAGGCTTAATTTTCTTCTGCTTGGGATCTTCAGGGCTACAGATAATCTTTGATTAACAACCAGTCATTTAACAATGACATTTAGAAAAAAACAATTACTACCAACCTGCCTTCAATCAAGGATCTGTATACGGTACGAGTCAAAAAGGGCTGTGAAAATACCTACAGACCCCGCACATCCCGGACATAAACTGTTTCAACTCCTTCTCTCAAAATGACGCTATAGAGCCCTGCACACCAGAACAACTAGGCACAAGGACAGTTTTTTCCTGAAAGCCATCACTCTGCTAAACAAACAATTCCCACAACACTGTCCAACTATTTACAAAGTCTGCATTACTATTACTATTAATCTTCTCATCACTCCTTACCACCCATCCCCTCCCACTTGTGACTGTATGACTGTGACTTTGTTGCTTGTATCCTTACGATTTATATTGACTGTTTCCTAGTATGATTTGATTGCTTATTGTACCCTATGACTATTATTAAGTGTTGTCTCTTTATGATTCTTGACTCTTGATGAATGTATCTTTTCTTTTATGTACACTGAGAGCATTTGCACCAAAGACAAATTCCTTGTGTGTCCAGTCACACTTGGCCAATAAAGAATTCTATATTCTATTCTATTCTCTATTCTATTCTCTATTCTATTCTATTCTATTCTATTCTATTCTATTCTATTCTTTTCTATTCTATTTTCTCTTCTTTTCTATTCTATATCCCGTTCCATCCCATGCCATCCCATTCTATTTAAATTCTATTCCTATATCCTTCTATTCTATTGTACCCTGTGACTATTATTAAGTGTTGTACCTGATGATTCTTGACTCTTGATGAATGTATCTTTTCTTTTATGTACACTGAGAGCATTTGCACCAAAGACAAATTCCTTGTGTGTCCAGTCACACTTGGCCAATAAAGAATTCTATATTCTATTCTATTCTCTATTCTCTATTCTGTTCTATTCTATTTTCTCTTCTTTTCTATTCTATATCCTGTTCCATCCCATGCCATCCCATTCTATTTAAATTCTATTCCTATATCCTTCTATTCTATTGTACCCTATGACTATTATTAAGTGTTGTACCTGATGATTCTTGACTCTTGACGAATTTTCTTTTATGTATACTGAGAGTATTTACATCAAGACAAATTCCTTGTGTGTCCAATCACACTTGGCCAATAAAGAATTCCATACTCTATTCTATTCTCTATTCTCTATTCTGTTCTATTCTATTCTATTTTCTCTTCTTTTCTATTCTATATCCCGTTCCATCCCATGCCATCCCATTCTATTTAAATTCTATTCCTATATCCTTCTATTCTATTGTACCCTGTGACTATTATTAAGTGTTGTACCTGATGATTCTTGACTCTTGACGAACGTATCTTTTCTTTTATGTATACTGAGAACTTAAGCACCGAAGACAAATTCCTTGTGTGTCCAATCACACTTGGCCAATAAAAAGAATTCTGTTCTGTTCTGTTCTGTTCTGTTCTGTTCCATTCCACTGCACTGCACTCCACTCCACTCTACTCTATTCTATTCTAGAAGTTCTGATGAATCTCCCCATGGTAATTATGATCCAGTTCTAATTTCTGGTAGTTGCACCTCATCATTTACTTCTGGTTTTCAGAAAAACCACCCACTGCTGCAGCATCCCCCTGGTCTGTAGAGGTTCTCAGTCATCCAGGTCATGATTGTCCCAAAGGTGTTTCTTCAGGAGGCAACTGGACTTCCTTGTTTGTTTGTTTTTCTTTTGAAAAAACAAGAAAGTCCAGTTGCCTCCTGAAAAGGCACCTTTGGGAGAACCACGACCTGGACGACTGAGAACCTCTACAGACCAGGGTGTGTGTGTGCTGCAACAGTTGTAATGGTTGTGTCGCTTTTTTCAGTGCTGTTGTAACTTTGAACAGCTTCTAAATAAATGATTGTGAGTCACCTTATTAAATCCACCCCAATGGTGAATACTCTTATCAGAATGCGGGGAAAACTTATATTTTCCAGAAGGTGTTGATGGAACATCTTCCAGTATGTAATTAAAAGTCTGTGCTGCACATATTTATTAGGACTATTAATTTAATAATTGGCTGAGTGTATTTATTCAGTGTTGTTGATTTTGGTGCTATGGATATGGCATTATACGTGCACCCGTTGTATAAATTATATTTATTGCAGATGTTTGGTTATTCTTGTAGCATGGAACTTTTTCTCTTGATCCTTATGTTATGCCACGGAAGTGACATGTATTGCTAAGGAGTCCAGTTGGAGTGGGAAGCAAAGCAGTGTAATTAATTAATTAATTCTGCAGGATATTTAGTAAGAAAGGAAAAGTGCTTAATTAATCTTCAGTTAATTATTTAGCATTTATGTGATAATGTAGATTTTTCCACCAATTAAAAACAAACAAATTGGACTGCAATAAAGAGCAGATGAAAATAGAAAATGAATTAATTCTACAATGGAGAACAATAATGAAAAGAATTCTCCTTTAAATGTAGGATATTCTATCTGTTTTCCCCGCTGCCTTCCATACCTTTTTAAAAACTTCTCTGTGGTACAATCTAAACCCACGCCTGATGTATTAGTACCACTTTATAAAGTCTTAGTAAGACCACACCTAGAATGCTGCACCCAGTTTTGGTCACAAAAAAAAAAAGACAAAAAAAGTTGAGACTTTGGAAAAAGTCCAGAGAAGAGCAATTAAGATGATTAATGGCTGGAGATGAAAAACATATGAAGAATGGTTGCAGGATTTGGGTTTGGCTAGTCTGGAGGAAAGAGGGACCAGTGGTGGCATGATAGCAATATTCCAGGATTTGAGGGGCTGCCACAGAAAAGAGAGGGTCAGCTGTTTTCCAAAGCACCTGAAAACAGGAGAAGAAACAATGGATGGAAACTAATCAAAGAGAGAAGCAACTTGGAATTAAGGAGAAACTTCTTAAGAAGTTTTAAGAACAGTTAAACAGTTTAAGAACAGTTAATCAATGGAATATTGGTTAGAATACTTTAGAAGTTGCGGGTGCCCCATCAATGGAGGTTTTAAGAAGAGATTAGACAGCCATTTGTCTGAAATGGTATCGGCTCTTCTTTTTGAGCAGGGGGTTGGACTAGAAGACCTCCAAGGTCCCTTCCAGCTCTATTGTGAATTTGAAGTGTCTTTAGAGAAAAAGAAAACTAAACTGAACAAAATCATGACCTGACTCAGCTTATACTCTTCATCGAATCCTTCCAGAAATACAGTTAATGAGAGAGCACCACTGAAGCTTTTGATAACTTCAGAAATATTGATTCCATTTTTAAAAGAAGCAGCATCGTTAGGAGGCATCTTTAAAATTTCTCAAAGGCAGCATTTTAAAGCAAGACAGGGATATTTAAAACCTTATTAACCCGCTTGAAATGAAGCCAGTGGAAAAATTAAAGCTAATTTCAAATGAGGTTGTGTTATATTTAAAGGTTTCGAGGCCCTCGCAAAAGGCAGGGTGTTTAAGTATTTCCATTCCAAATGGAAAAGCTATTTCCCTGTTAAGAAAGCTTCAATGGAAAAAGGTAAACTTTGCCTGTAAAACTATCAAGCAACATCTCCAGGCGCATTTCTGCCGTCACCCTTTAAAAAAAAGAAAGTCATGTAAAGATACAGGAGATTCTTAAATCCTTAAACACGCAAAAACCCTGGATGCAATTATTGAAAGCATTTAAATGCAAAAAACCAACAGACAAAACGTGAACAAAAGTTTGGCAAATGGGAGGGGACCAGATACAGGTAATCTTCAACTAACATTCAGGACCATTCAGAGTTACAACCATTTTTCACATTTAACGACCGTTGCAGCTTCCTTGTAGTCACATGATCGAAATTTGGACCCTTAGCAACTGGCTTGTATTTATGACGGTTGCAGTGTCCCAGAGTCATGTGATCATCTTTTGAGACCTTCTGACAAGCAAAGTCAATGGGGGAGCCACATTCACTTAGCAAGTCTGCAACTAACATAACAACCGTATTGATTCATTTGTGAGGGGCAAATGACGTGGGTTTTGTTGTTTGTTAGTGTTCTGGCCAAGGCTTCCTGAGACTGCAATTAAGCACACGCTTAGTCCAAACAACTCTTGTTTTATTTCAACGCTGGGAATTATGTGCATTCCCAGCCCATAATGAGTCCCAAACAGTCCTTGAGATAAGCACCCACCTTTATCTCCTTTGAATTGCTGCCAACAACTAAAGTGCCAAACTAACTGTAAAAAACCAACCGAAGTACAAAGTCCACACAGAGCTTCTTTCTGAACAGAATGAATGACTTTGCTTCCTGCAAAGGTGTCTCCACTTTGCCTGTCCTTTATACTGTATCAGAGGGACAATCACCTCCCAGCCTTACTCCTGAGTTGCCCCTTTTGTCTCAGCTGCTCTTGCCTTCTAGCACACACGCGCACTGGGAACAGGCTCCCCTGGGTCCTCTGCCTTACTGCTGCCAGACTCTGGAGGCTCCAGAGGCAGCACCCTGCTCCCAGATGGTCCTGGCCCCATCTCTGCATCAGACGCAGGACCCTTGTCTGAGTCCTCCCCAGACTGGTCTCCGTTCATCCCCACTGTCCGATTCTGCTGCCGTCTGCGCAGGCTGCCAGTGAACCACAACAGTTAACTCACATAGTTACCTTGTATTTTAATTTGATTTATTTTCTCTTTTAAAAGGATGTTCAGATTTATTAGCTTTTAACATTCCTAAACTGATAAACAAGCTGGAGACTAGCTCCAGATAAGAAAAGGTTGTCAGTACAACTCGGGGTCTGGTTTATCCCTTTTGGGAACTCTAAACAACCTTTCAAGATGCT
Source organism: Naja naja (assembly GCA_009733165.1). Lineage (NCBI taxonomy): Eukaryota > Metazoa > Chordata > Lepidosauria > Squamata > Elapidae > Naja > Naja naja. The sequence continues at coordinate 20,004,284 of CM019163.1, forward strand.
GAGCTTGTTGATCAGAAAGGTTGGCAGTTCGGCGGTTCGAATCCCCAGCGCCGCGTAACGGAGTGAGCTCCCGTTCCTTGTCCCAGCTTCTGCCAACCTTCCAGTTTGAAAGCATGTAAAAAAATGCAAGTAGAAAAATAGGGACCCCTTTGGTGGGAAGGGAACAGCGTTCCATGTGCCTTCGGTGTTTAGTCATGCCGGCCACATGACCATGGAGACGTCTTCGGACAGCGCTGGCTCTTCGGCTTTGCAACAGAGATGAGCACCGCCCCCTAGAGACGGAAACGACTAGCACATATGTGCGAGGGGAATCTTTACCTTTAAACAATCTTTCTCCTTACAATTAGGGGAGGTTACTTTCATTCTGTTCAATCAACTTTCCTCTTGCATTTTCTTCATTGTGTTAACTATAAAAAGGAGGGAAACATGGGGCTCGTGGTTCACTCTTCCTTTTACATAGACAGATCCCACTTTATCAGGTTAACCTAAAAACTGTTTTTAAATGATCTTCCAACTCAGTTGCTTATTGGGAAGGTAAACTGAGGCAGAACCTAGAGCCAGATTTGGCTTTCACTTAATAACTTGTAAAATGGGACAAAACTCATTTAACAAGGGCCTTGGTGGCTCAGGCTGTTAAATGCCTAGCACTTAAGTTCCAGCTGCCTGCAATTAGTGCAGGCTCAAATCCCACCAGGCTCAAGGTTGACTCAGCCTTCCATCCTCTCGGGGTAGGTAAATTGAGGACCCAAGATTGTTGGGGGCAATAAGCTGACTTTGTAAAATGCTGCTTAGTAATAAGCAGGCATATACAATGGAATGAAGGCTATTGCTGATTGGGTTGTATCCCAAAAATTGTAAGCCACCCTGAGTCTTCGGAGAAGGGCGGCATATAAATGTAATTTTAAAAAACTGTTCTCTCTTAGCAGTGGAAATTTTTGGGCTCAACTGTGGTCATAGGTCAAGGGTTAGCTGGATATTTTATGTCTCCTGTTTTATCAGAGGCCATAAAGGCGACAAGAATAAAGACGTTTTAAAACCTTCCATTAATATACATTGAAATGCAGAGTAACAATCTTGCTTAATGGCTTGGCAAATGCAGTGAGAAAGCATTTCACCTTATAAATCCTCATTTCACGAAACATGAAAGGAGTTTCCTGAAGTACGAGACTGTTTGTTTACATTCTGATCTTACACAACAGACACGGCTTTTGAATCATCTGATTTTTTGGATAGCCAGCCAAGATGCAAATGCTAATTTATATCATTGCACTATATATTTACTTAGTACTGGGGAAAAAGAGATGATCTGTGTGTGTTTTGCTTTGGAATGGAAAACCCTGGAAGGCAATTTATACATTGACTTAACCAATTCTCCCACAATTACGCGCGGCATAAACTATCAACATTTCCATATTTACATTCCAGGAAAACCTGTTTTGGAACCAGGCAGTTATGTGTATTGAAGTAAAAAACAAATTAATTATACACTCAGTAATGAACTGAGTTTAGCCCTCTTTCATTCTAGGGACTGAAGTAGGTTTAAGCCATGAATCCTGATGGGCTCAAATCTGGAGATTTTATTTTCAGTAGCTTTATGATAAGCTAGAATGAATTCTGGTTAGTGCCTTCTCCCTTGAGGAGAATAAACAGGCTGGGAAGTGAGGGCCACACACGATGGACTTTGTAATACTTGAAACATGATTTTTGTAGTACTGTTGCACTGGCTAACTAATGTGGGTTTTCTTGTATTTTTTTTATTTGCTTTTTCAGTTGTATTGCTAATAATTTGCCGTAACCTTCAAGAAAAAGCCTCTCTTTCAGAAACCAGGACTGGCAGGAGAGCATTCGACACCGAGTTTCATTTTTAATTATTCTCAAGCCTCCATGAACAACAAAACAATAACCAACCTTGGAAACCGCTGAGAATGTATCTTACCGATGCCTATTTTGATGTTTTACTTTGCAAATGTTTCTTTTACTTTTACTCAGAATCCAACGCTCTTTTCTATGGCTTTGCTCACATAGTATTGGATGCTGTAATTCCTGTGAGGTAACTGAACCGATGACTATTTCTAACCCAATCAACTTTTGCCTTGAAATTCTTTGCTGTGCTAAACTCTAAAAGTAAATATAATCCATTTCTCCAGGTTTCCCCTTTTCACTTCATAGGGAGACTCCAGTTTATCTGTAATAAATTGCTTTTAAACGATCTTCTGACTCGGTTACTTATTGGAAAAGGTAACCCAAGGCAGAACCTGGGGCCAGATTTGGCCAACAAATGAGAATAAAATTGAAGTATTATAAAAAGTTGAAATGTATCTATCCCTCCTTTTGAAGACCTTGATAGACTTTTAGCAGTGCCAGCCTCTTCAGAAGAATACTGTTTCCTTTTTTTAGTACTTCCAAAACTGCTCTTGTGGAGTATTCAGTATTGCATGATGATGCCAGGAAATGCAGAAAAAAACTAAATCTCTGCTCTTCAAACCATGTCACTGCTCTTGCGGACTACTCAGTGTGGCTTGATGGCATGGTCATTCCAGGAAGTGAAGAAAAATGCACTTCTCTTGTGGAGCATTCAGTGTTGCACGATAAGTCCAAGAAGGGCAGAAAACTAACCCTTTTACTCCTCCAAGTACTTAGCTTTGCAATAGATACACTACTAAGCACTTTTAATGTGTCTAAAAAAAGCAACATGACACCCTTGAGCTGCCTTGAAAAGCTCCTCTATGGAAAAATGCCCAATGAAACCTCTAATTTGGCTAAACTTATAACAGATTTTTTTTAAAAAAATAGACTCAAATGAATCATATTTCTGAGAGCAGACTGTAAAATGAGTGTGGGTTTAACTTGCTCCTCTAACCCACACTCAGTAGATCTGCAAGCAGGCATTTAAACTCACCGCTTCTCAGAGCTACTTTATTGGTGCATGAACATTTCTTAATTCCTCTTTCCCAACTGCTGAGCCAACTGCAATTTCTCTCCATGATGGCGAAGAGTCCCATCAAGCTTAATCAACATTGGATTACTCACCGAGGAACACATGAAATGGTCCCACCGAAACACTTTGCCTTCTTTCACAAAGTGCACTCTAAAATAATGCAGTGGTGTGATTTTGGCTATATTGTGCAAATCCAGACATTGTGGTTGGTAAACCAAGATTTATGGTTCACCGTGGAGTGGGAAGCCAACCCAGGGGGATTATTCAGTTAATCACCTGTTGTAAACACAATGCTTTGTGGCCAAAGGTCCCTCAACAGTCATTTTGAGCAAGGCTCTGGGCCACATGTAGATTATATTAATACAGAATAACAGAGGTGGGAGGGATCTTGGAGGTCCTCTAGTCCAGCCCCTGCTCAAGGCAGAAGACTTATACATTCCCAGTGAAATGGTTGTCTAATAAACTATTCTTGAAAACCTCAAGTGATGGAGCACCCACAGCTTCTGAAGGCAAAATCAACACATCTCACCATCAGGAAATCTCCCTCCAAGTTCCAGGCTGGATCCCACCCCAATGACCCTCCACCCATCATTCCCTTTCTTGTCCTCAGGTGCCCCGGAGAACAAGCTGACCCCCTCCTTTTTTGCTGGAAAACTGGAATTATTTTTAGATAAAGAAAAGAAGTTAAGATACTGGGAACAGCCTTGGACTAAGGTTGACCGATACAGCTTGCCAGGCACCTGAGTAGTGTCTCAATTAAGGTAAAAGTTCCCCTCACACAACCGTGCTAGTCATTTCCGGCTCTAGGGGGCAGTGCTCATCTCCGTTACAAAGCCGAAGAGCCAGTGCTGTCCAAAGACGTCTCAGTGGTCATGTGGCCGTCATGACTAAAGGTCAAAGGTGCACAGAACGCTGTTACCTTCCCACCAAAGGGGTCCCTATTTTTCTACTTGCATTTTTACGTGCTTTCAAACTGCTAGGCTGGCAGAAGCTGGGACAAGTAACAGGAGCTCACTCCATTATGCAGCAGTAGGGATTCGAACTGCCAAACTGCTGACCTTTCTGATCGACAAGCTCACGTCTTAGCCACTGAGCCACCACATCCCTATAGTGTCTAAATTACTGAGACAGTAAAAAACAAACTTCAATTTTAAGTCAGTTCTAATGTTCTAATTCCTCTGCATAAAGTACAGAACTGGATGCTTAGAGCTTAGCCTGAATTTCTCTTCCATGTCAGGTTCTGGAAATCAATCTCTGTTTCTATCGCTCTCTCTATCTCTAATATCTCTATATACTGGTGCCTTTAAGTCAGTATTCTCCTGGCAACTGCCTGAATTATAGTTGGTGGTCCTTGACTTACCGCCACAACTGAGTTCAAAACTTCTTGTGATGACCCAGGGTGGGATACAAAAGCAACAAAGTCACAAAAACAGGTGAAGTCCCTTTAATACCTGCAACTTGGCTTCAAAGGTCCAAATATCGTTGGCTGGAGACAAAAAACTCCCCCACAAACAGTTGCGAAAAGGAAGAAATACTGTTCAAACTAAAAATATCTATAAATTATAAATAGAAAAAACAACACAAACCACACTGAAGCAATTAATGAGACAAGGCAGGATAAGGGCTTGAAGACGTCCACAGATATCGAAATACACACATTGGGAAGGACGCCAGAACTCAGATAAGTACTGAAATACTAGAATTATTGCACGCTTTGCTTCCAGCACTGGGCCATGCACAGTTTGTCCTTTTAAACAGTCCTCACAGCTGCAGCCCATGAAGGGGATCAGGGCTCCTTCCTCCCCCATAGACCACACCATTCACGTTTCTCCCTTATCCTCTCCTCCCTGCATGCCCTGGGATGAAGAGGGGATGGGCCTGGGTCTTCCTCTGACTGCCCAGCTGGCCTGTGCCCTTCCGCAGCTTCCTCCACAGCCTCCAGAGCCACACTCCCACTCCCTGTTGGCTGTTCCTCCTCTCCCTCGGAGTCAGACTCCAACAGGGGCATGACACTTCTGTTGCCAAGCAAGAGAGCTGTTGAGAATTCTGCTCTGTATTACGACCTTTCTGGCCACCATTGTAAGATGAATCACTGCACTTGCTGAGTTAGTAACACTATTGTAAAATGAATCTGGCTTCCCCATTTGACTTTGCTTATCAGAAGATCACCAAAGGGGATCATGTGACCCCGGAATACTGCAGCCATCATAAATATGAGCTGGTTGCCAATCATCCTAATTTTGATCACGTGACCATGGGGATGTTGCATAAGTGTGAAAAATGGGCACAAGTCACTTTTTTCAGTGGCGTTGTAACTTTGAATACTCACTAAATGACCACATATAGTCCCTGCTCGTGGTGTGTTAATAAAATGCACCCTCCCACGTACATGAACTGCATTCACTACCACACCTGTGCGATGCCCCCCATATGTGTGAACTGCTGAAATTGCTCCTGCAAGAAAACTATCCCAGCAAGATGGGCTGGGCCTGAGTAGCAATTAGGAGAAGAATCAGTCAAGAGCCAGTAAACCAAATTGTTGATATCCACCGACTGTATCCTAAAGATAGGATAGCCAGCAGGCTGACCTACCAGAAAGGGATAAATAACGAGAAGGTCACTCAGGTGGCTCTGTCAAAAACAAAATTTTTTGTAATCTCCTGCTGGGTTTCACATTTGTCTGTTATCTTCTTTGTTTTGTCTTTGAAATTGAGCAGGCCAAGCCTATGGAAACGGCGGCTCTGCCTTTGCTCAGGGCTGCTCAGCAGGCTGCCAAAGCTTTGCACTGCAGGCTGTGGATGTTTGCATGCTTAATAACTCTGTGTTGCATCTTCAAAGCGACGGGGTTGCTTTTGCTGAGCCATCTTTTGGCAACAGCCGTGTGAGGACCCAAAGGGTTTCAGAGAGCGGAGATCTGTGGACAGAATCCTGGAGATAACTTGATGAAGATACGCAGGAGCTCTTATGAGAAAATAAATGCCAGCTCAGTCCGGGAAACAGTGAAGTGTGTGTGTGTGTGTGTGTGTGTGTGTGTGTGTGAAAGGCTTAGAATAACTGACCTTGGATTTCTTTAGGTTAGAAGCAAAGGCAGAAGGAAACGCTGATGGACAGGGCTGTCCAAACTTGGCAACTTTAAGACTTGTGGACTTCTGTTGGAAGTTAAAACCCAGCCCCCTCCTAGGAAAATGAAATAATCCCACGCCTGCCTAGAACTAAGGAGAAATTTCCTGTCAGTGAGAACAATAAACCAGTGGAACGACTTGTCTTCAGAATTTTGTTGGTGCTCCATCAGTGGAAGCTTTTAAGAAGAGATTGTACAGCCATTTGTCTTGAATGGTATAAGGTCTCCTGCTTGAGCAGGGGGTTGGGCTAGAAGACCTTCAAGGTCCCCTCCAATTCTGTTACTCTGTTATTCTGCTAGTCTTAAAAATGATTTTCTCCTTGGTGAGTTCCCATCCATTGTTCCTCGTCTTGCCTTGATGCTTTGGAAAATAGGTTGATCTCCTCCTTTTGTGGCAGCCTCTTGGCATTGGAAGACTTCTATCACGTTCACCCTTAGTCCTTCTTTTCATTAAAGGCACACCCACTTCCCACAACTATTCGTAATACAGGTTAGCCACTAGTCCCTCACTGTCTTGTTCTCGCTGTCAGGAATTTTCTCCTTAGTTCTAGCTTGCTTCTCTCCTTGATTAGTCTCCATCCACTGACATTTCTCTTGATATCTAACCAGAGGAGACTCCAGAATCCGTTGCTTTCACCAAAATGGTAGAAGCAGCATTCTGCCATTGTGACATAAGACACACCCCTTGTCTTTGTCCGAGTGGTGTCATGACATCTGCACAGAAAAAAAGGGTGGAGCTGGCATCACAATAGAACGTTGATGCTTTTAGGGGTATGCCTTCTCTCCAACATCTGTCCAGGAGCCTTTGTTTGGGGGGTGAAACCGAGATCTTATACCCGTGACGGCAAACCTGTGGCACGTATGCCAGAGGTGGCACACAGAGCCCTCTATATGGGCAAGTGCACCAGCCAGCTGGTCTCCAAAAACAAGCCGCTTTCTGGGCCATTTTTCCGGGGTGTTTTCTGGGGTGTTTTCAGGCCTTTTGGGCCGTTTTTGGCCTGAAGAATGGCCTGAAAATGGTCCAAAACACAGCCTGAAAATGTACCAAAAATGACCTGAAAAATGCCCCCAAACCAGACCATTTGGGGTTGTTTTCAGGCCAAAAACAGCTCAAAAATGGGCTGAAAATGGCCCAAAACTGCCAAAAAGCAGGTATGCGCATACCGGCCAGTTGGTCTTCGGTTTTCCAGCACTCCAGCACACACACATGCATAGGCATGCATGCACGTTCCGGTTTGGGCACTCATTGCTGGAAAGGTTCGCCATCACTGCCTTATATCAGCAGCCCCCAACCTTTTGGACACCAAGGACCAGTCCCACGAAAAAGGAAATTTCCACAGACCAAGGGGGCATGGTTTCACATGCTACCTGGATCCTGTGTATGCACAGCTGAAGCTTCACTCACTTGTGCAGCCCGGTGTCAACCCTGATGGAAGACATTTTGTAGCTTCAGTGTTGCCACACTGGAGCTGGGGGATAGGGAGGGGGGAATAGAGGTAGCTGGGGGTTTTGTAGCCAAAACAAAATACTTCCTCCTGAGAACCAAGGATATTCTCACACCTGGTCTGAGAAAGGAGGAGTGATGTTACCAGGCAACCGGACTGCAACTTGATTGGACCATGTGACTGAGCGTTTTGGGAAAGGGAGAAACTTTTAATTAGGTGAAAATCTCATTTTTTGTCTGTGCATGCACAGTTGGTCATCCTTCCGGTCATGACCAAATTGGGTTACAACCGTAGTCCTGGAATGGATTACGGTCACAACCCGAGGTTCCATTGTATATCCAATAAAACTATTCTTTGAGGAATTTACCTGCCTCAGAGTTTAGTTTGCTATGGGTATATTACTTGGAACCCTGATGCCTGGTTTTTAACAGGCCACAGACCAGTACCATCCATGGCCTGAGGGTTGGGAACCCCTGACTTCAGAGGTGGTATTCAGCCAGTTCTGACCGGTTTTGGAGAACTGGTAGTGGAAATTTGGAGTAGTTCAGAGAACCAGCAAATCCCACCTCTGACTGGCCCGCCAACCTCATCTATTCTCTGCCTCCCAAGTCCCAGCTGATTAGCTGGGTGTTCTTTGGTTCCCCTGCACAGAAGAACAGAGCTGGAAAGCAGGTTAGTGGGGTGGGAGGGAATGGGATTTTGCTGTAACCTTCTCCTGAGATGCCCACCAAGCCATGCCCACCAAGCCACACCAACCCTTCAAGCCATGCCATGCCCACCAAGCCATGCCCACAGAACCGGGAGTAAAATTTTTTGAATCCCACCACTGCCTGACTTATGCCACCTGCAGAACCTTACACAAAAACTTACATATTTAATATTACATGTGTTGACAATGGCGAGAATTGTATTTGCACAATATTAGAAGAATGAGGATACTCCTACAGACGAGAATACAATTAAAAAGATACTAGACTGTGCAGAGATAGATAGATTGACACTAAAAATAAAGGATAAGGAAGAAACAGTACTTCTTAGCATGGGATTTGTTTTATCGGTGGTTAGGTATTGGAAGTAGAAATTAAAAGATAAAAGATTAATACTATGTACAAGTAAATTATGAAAGATTATTATATATAAGTAAATAATATACTATTATTACTATTCTTATTAGCATTAGTATTATTATGAATATTGGTCATGCCCCTGTCGGAGCCTGAATCCAAGGAGGAGGCCAAACAGCTGACAGGGAGTGGGAGTGTGGCTCCATTGGCTGTGGAGGAAACTGGGGAAGGGCAAAGTCCGGCTGGGCAGAGCAGGAGAGAGGTAGAACAAGGGAGAGGGAGTTCAGAGGAAGACCCAGGCCCACCCCCTCTTCATCCTAGGGATGAATGGAGAAGAGAGCATGGCTTATGGGGGAGGAAAGGGCCCTGATTCCCTTCATTAGCCACAGCTGGGAAGACAGTTGATAAGAAAGGCAGACTGTGTGCAGCAGCTGCTGGAAACAAATGTGAGTTTATCTTGTGTTTACTTTGGTTATCTGTATTCCTGGCATCCTCCCAACTGTGTTCTTCACATCTGGAATTCCTTCTCTTGCCTTGCTGGACTAACTACCTCATTTTGCCTTGATTGGACTTATAGTTACAGTTTTTGTTGACCATGTTTTGGACTTGATTCTCTGCAGCCAAAGGCTGTTCCTGGGAGAGTTTTTCTCCAGCCCAGAAGGTAACCAGGACATTGGGGGCAAAGTTGGAGCTAATAAAGGGACTCTTATTGATTATCTGACTGTGTTGCCTTTGTGCCATGCCCCTTTGGGTCATCACAATTGGACTGTATAAGCAAAATGACCCAGACAATGCAATGTTCATTAAGCACTCATATTGATAAAAAAAAATTACACAAATTCTTCAGCAAAACCAACTCTAACAATTTCACATTAATTCAGTGACAACTCAATGCCGGCTATAGCCAATGTCTACAGCAGCTGAGAAGAAGTTGTCCACATTAGTAAAGCAATGACTCCATCCCATAATTTATTTCCTCCACAAAGCGTTTCCATTCACTCAGGTATCCTCTGCTCAGAAACCTAGTTAAAATACCCCCCAGCTGATTGTCAAAGCTGCTGCTTCTCTCAAAATTCAAAGAGGGTTCCCCCGAGTCACGGAAAGCAGAAAGTTCTCCTCTTATCAGGTCCTCCTGAATTAATGTGGCCACAAGGGAAGAGAAGCCTGCTTTGGCGTTTGAGTGACAGCACAGATCTCGCTTTGGGCTAGTCCCCGTTCAGCCCTCAAAGCCAGCCTTATCTTGTTACAGACGAGCATCTCCCCTCATCCAATCACAGAGCATCTTTTTCAACTTCACAGCCATCATTGCAGCTCAATCTGGGTATGTTAGAGCAAAAGCTACTGGACAAAGGGCTGAAGAAGTTTAGCTTGAGTTTTTTTCACTCCACCTCCCTGTGGATATCCCTGAAGCCACACGTTGGCTGGATTTACACAAGGCATATCATGCTTAAAGTGGTGGGATTCAATTTTTTTTTACTACCGGTTCTGTGGGCGTGGCTTGGTGGGCGTGGCTTGGTGGGCATGGCAGGGGAAGGATACTGCAAAATCCCCTCCCCTCCCCACCCCACTAACCTGCTTTCCAGCTCCGTTCTCCTGTTCAGAGCAACAAAAGAAAACCCAGCCAATCAGCTGGGACTCAATGGGAGGCAGAGAATAGAAGGGGGCAGGGCCAGTCAGAGGTGATACTTGCCAGTTCTCTGAACTACTCCAAATTTCTGTTACCGGTTCTCCACAACTGGTCAGAACCTGCTAAATACCACCTCTGGTCCAAACCAATGCACCATAAACCTACTATCCTTAATTCAGTTTAATTGGGATTTGGATTTTTTTTTTATGTGTGCTTCACGGGGTTGCTCAATGCAACCATCTGTTACTTGATTGTCTGACATCTTTTCCAACCCTCCAAATTGGGTTTACTCAGTCCTTACATCAGGGGTGTCCAATTCAAGGCCCGCAATGTGGTTGGATCCAGCCCACGGGGCCATCCTGGTCTACCCAATGCAAAGAGGAAACATGCCAGCAGTTTGAGGAATGGCGTCAAGATGGCCACACCCACTCAGTTGGCCACATCCACCCAGTTGGCCATACACACCCAGCCCCCCGAAGTAAGCTACAACCCTGATGCGGCCCTCAATGAAATTGAGTTTGACACTCCTGGCTTACATGAAGCATGTTTATTTATTTATTTGTTTATTTTATTTGTCAAGCAAGTATTAGATAACAGGTATAAGTATAAACGTGATTATAAATACATGAAATGGGTATGAATAAAAAGGAACATTAGGACAGGGATGGTAAGCATGTTGGTGCACTTAAACTAATTAAACTAATTAATAATTTTTAAATTAAAATTAATTTTAATTACATAAAAATTAATTTTTTATTTAATTAAAATAAAATAATTAAATTTAAAATTAAATAAAAAATTAAAAATTAAATTAGTTTTGGTGTTGTGTAAACTAGCTACCAATCCTCGCCTCTGCCCACAGATCAGAGGAAATCTGATCTGAGCAAACCCCATCTCTGACTGGCCCCACCAACCCCATCTATTCTCTGCCTCCCATCGAGTACCAGCTGATCAGCTGGGTCTTCTTTGGATGCCCTGCACAGGAGAATGGAGCTGGAAAGCAGGTTAGTGGGGTGGGGAGGGAATGGGGATTTTACAGTATCCTTCCCCTGCCACGCCCACCAAGCCACGCCCTCCAAACAACACCATGCCCATCAAGCCACGCCCACAGAAATGGTAGTGAAAATTTTAGAGTCCCACCACTGCCACAGATGTGATTACAATCTCTCGTGACTTGGCTCAACAGTAGTGAGGAATGTGGTGGACTTCACTGAAAAGCCAAACATGGAAATAGCATATGAAACACAAGCCCACAATTCTCCTTCCAGCCTTCTTCCTTCTTCCTTTCTTTTTATTCCCTGCTCACTTCATTCATATTATTTCCCCTCTGAGGGCTTTTTTTAAATGAGCAACATCTTGAGAACCTGCTTTTCAAACCATGCACTTATTTCTCTTTTCCTTGATCTGCAGCACAGAACTGACATCAATGGAAGTCCCATGTGTGAAGATGAACATACAGAATAACTTTTTTAAGATCAGATTTGCATTAGCCATTTCGATCAGAGAAGGCCCAAACTGTCCTCATCCCACAAGCGAGGGCCTCCAAAGTCCAGGACTTTTTCTGATCTTTTCTAGGCCATGTCTAATTAGTTTCGAAATTCAGGTCTGTTTCAAATGCCTTCCACATTTTCCCTCCGAGAAATCCGTGCCTCAAAATTTATGAGGTCTAATTGATGAAATGAACAGGAGGACCTAGCCCTCAAATTCAAACAGCAATACTAAAATCAAACATCCGACTGATTTTTTTTAATCCTTGTGATTAGCAACCACAAACCAGAAAAGTTCTTTGATTGTAAAACTTTGCAAACAGGGAAAGCTAAATGAGAAATCATTTGCATCTGCCTTTTTAAGCTATTTGATTTATCCCCCCTCCCCCCCAAAAAACAAACCAACCCACACACACAGGCTGGCGAATTTTAGAATCAAACTAAATATTTGTTAAACAATATTATGAACTGCTCGTACTGCACCACTGCGGGGGGAAGGAGATAGGAAATGTAAGCTTGAATGCTTCTCCATGCTTAGGAAACAAAGCTTGTTTGTAAAAATAGAATAGAATAGAATTCTTTATTGGCCAAGTGTGAATGGACACTCAAGGAATTTGTCTTGGTGCAAATGCTCTCAGTGTACATAAAAGAAAAGATACATTCACCAAGAATCAAGAATCATCAGGTACAACACTTAATAATAGTCATAGGGTATAATAAGCAATCAAATCATACTAGGAAACAGTCAATATAAATAGTAAGGATACATGCGACAAAGTTACAGTCCTACAGTCACAAGTGGGAGGGGATGGGTGATAAGGAACAATGAGAAGATTAATAGTAATAGTAGTGCAGACTTTGTAATAGTTGAACAGTGTTGAGGGAATTATTTGTTTAGCAGAATGATGGCGTTCGGGGAAAACTGTCCTTGTGTCTAGTTGTTCTGGTGTGCAGGGCTCTATAGCGTCATTTTGAGGGTAGAAGTTGAAACAGTTTATGTGCAGGATGTGAGGGGTCTGTAGATATTTTCACAGCAGTACACAGGTCCTCAAAGGAAGGCAGGTTGGTAGTAATTGCTTTTTCTGCAATTGAACATGTTAAGGAAAACTGAACTGGTGAATTTCCTGACCAGCTTTTTTAAACCTTCTCACCGCAATTCAAAAAAGATGCTGAGGCCCTAGAAAGATCATCAAGGGATCATCATCAGGGTTTCTCATCTTGGGCAACTTTAAGCCAGCTGGAGAATCCTGGGACTTGAAGTCCACCGATCTTAAAGTTGCCAAGGTTGAGAAACTAGGTCTTCCCTAGAAAGAGTTGTAAGAGAAGAGTAACAAAGTTGATCAGCAGTCTGGCGGCTCAACATGTACAATGAACGATTGAGGGAACTCAATGGTGGGATTCAATTTTTTTTACTACCAGTTCTGTGGGCATGGCTTGGTGGGCATGGCTTGGTGGGCGTGGCAGGGGAAGCATATTGTAAAATCTCCATTCTCACTCTACTCCAGAGGGAAGGCTATTGCAAAATCCCCATTCCCTCCCCACCCCACTAACCTGCTATCCAGCTCCGTTCTCCTGTGCAGGGCAACCAAAGAAGACCCAGCCGATCAACTGGGACTCAATGGGAGGCAGAGAATAGATGGGGGCGGCGCCAGTCAGAAGTGGGATTGGCCGGTTCTCTGAACTACTCAAAATTTCCGCTACCGGTTCTCCAGAATGGGTCAGAACCTGCTAAATACCACCTCTGAGGGAACTGGGTATGTCTGGCCTAACAAAGAGAAGGCTTAGGAGTGACATGATAGCAATCTTCCAATATCTGAGGGGCTGTCATGGAAAAGAGGGAGTCAACTTATTCTCCAAAGCATCTGACAATAGAACAAGTAATGGGTGGGAGATCCTTAAGGAGACAGTGCCAACCTAGAACTAAGGAGAAATTTCCTGACAGTCAGAACAATTAATCAGTGGAATGACTTGCCTCCAGAAGTTGTGGTGCTTCACCACTGAAGGTTTTCAAGGAAAGACTAGTCAGCCACTTGTCTGGAATGCTATGGACTTTCCTGCTTGAGCAAGGCGTGGATTGAAGACCTCCAAAGGTCCCTTCCAACCGTATTATTCAATGTTCTATGTTTTAAACATGGTCTCCAAATCTCTCCCTTTAAATGTTTCATGATAACTATTATAGTTTAAGTAGACCATAATTAGAGCCGTGGTGGCGCAGTGGTTAGAATGCAGTACTGCAGGGCTACTTCTGCTGACTGCAGTTTGGCAATTTGATTCTCACCAGGCTCCAGGTTGACTCAACCTTCTGTCCTTCTGAGGTGGGTAAAATGAGGACCCAAATTATTTATTTATTTATTTATTTATTTATTTATTTATTTATTCGACTTATATGCCGCCCCCTCTCCCAAGGGACTGGGCTCACACTAAAATACAATACAACAATAAATTACTTAAAACTATATTAAACAGGTTATAAGCTGAATAAACAATTTAAAATCCCCCATATTAAAACAAAACCCCAGGAGTCAACCTAGCCCAGATTGTAAAAACAGCCAGGTTTTTGACTCGTGGTGGAAGGTGCGGAGATCGGGAGCCAACCGGAGCTCCAGCGGAAGAAGATTCCATAAAGCGGGGGCCGCCGCGGAATAGGCCCTCCCCCGGGTTCCTGCCAAGCGACATTGGGTCGCAGATGGGACCCTGAGGGGACCCCACCTGTGGGCCCGTACAGGGCGGTTGGTACTTGATGCTGGGAGGAGTCATTCTCGTAAGTATCCTGGACCCATGCCATGCAGGACCTTGAATGTTAAAACCAAATTGTCGGGGGTAATATGCTTAGAGAGGGCTGTAAAGCACTGTAAAGCGGTGTAAGTGTTATTGCTATATTGATATAATAGTTCTTATTCAGGTTCTGCTGATTGCTACACAGTGCTACAATGAGCCCAAAAAACTTTCAGCAGAGCAAAAAATAACATTTCAACCTTGATATGATTCAAGCACATAATGCCTTTGTGCCTCATATCACTCCTATTTGAAGTATGGCTCCACCCAATCAGGGAGCATAGAAGGAGGCTTAGATGACGTCACAGAGGGCAAACATGGTTGACTTTAGGAGGATGGTAACCTTCTGGATCTGGTCCAATGGATGATTCTACCCACTGAAGAACTCATGGCTTTCTCCCCAAGCAGTCAAGCACACCTCACCATTTGAGAACAAAAAAGTGATAGAAAGGAAAGCCTTTATGGTATATTACAGATGTACAACGCTTTACACAGGACACACTTTGAAGGATGGAAGCTTGGGGTCCACGTGGAACTTCCTCAAGCTGGTTCATTTTCCCAAGATTTCCCCAGTGCTCTAGACGGAAAAGAGAATGGCCTTGGAGAGACAGGCGGTAGAGCTGCCATCAAGGCAGCAATCAGATAAGAGGACTTGGAGTCTGGACCCAGAAAGTAAGTTGAGAAAACTTCTCAGACAAGCCCTTCCCTAGTTCACACAAAGATAAAGGGAAGGAGGGGGCAGCCTATTCAGAATTGCAGGATTCTGTTACTAAAGGTTTATAATAAAAGTAGCGCTGATTTACATGGTGTTGGTTTCTTGGTCTGGTCTACTTGGTTGGTTCGGTACCTGCCTTCTGTAGATGCAGCACAATTTGAGGAATAGAAATATCTGGTTTAAGGGGATGCAGATAAATTCTTTATGGTTAGTGTGCTTTCAAGCCCCTGATTATTGTTGCATTCAAGACAATCCACATCCTTAGTGTACATATGTGTTGTGTGTGTGTGTGTGAGAGAGAGAGAGAGAGAGGGAGGGAGGGAGGGAGGGAGGGGGGAGGGAGAGAGATCATGTGCTTGTGTCAGTCAACTCCAGCATTGCCTGAAGACAGCTCAGTATCCATCTGGAGACCCTGCTGACTTAACCTGAAATGTTCAATATGTAAAGTAACTACTGCATGTCTCAGTTATCACCTATCTCCAGGAATGATAATCTCTTCAGAAATGTTATCAACCTAAAATGGATACCTTTAAAAAAAAACAATTCAATTTTCATAGACTTTCAGTTTAGTCCTTTTTCTAAAACAAGTTTAAAAAAACCCCATCTTCTAGATTGCACTTTATCACATATATCACATATTGGAGTGGAAGTATTCTTCCTTTCTTTAATTAGATTCAATTTGGAAGCTGCCCAATTCCCATAGGGCTCTGAGTGGCCACTAAGATATATAAGGATGCCAATGTGATAGCACTTCCACTGAAATCCAGAATGTACACAGAACAACAAAGATAAGCTTTTATTTATGGATCTGTCTTCTGACAACTTTCTTGTCCTTGGTCATTCCTGAAGGAGAAAACCATAACCTCTCCTGGAATTATCTAACCATCAGGGTGTTCCATAACGGTAATATGGAGATGTTTGGGGTGATGCTACGAAGTTGCTCTAAGTTTCTCACATGGAAATGACCATTGTCTTTTTGATCACCAAAAGTAGGTAGCTAATAACTTGCTTTTCGTAACTCAGAGAAAGAGAGAGAGAGAGGAGAGAGGAGAGAGAGAGAGAGAGAGAGAGAGAGAAGCTACTCCACTTCGTTTCAAGCACAAGAGGCTGTTGGAGGAATTATGTCTCCTGGTGGCTTCCTCCAGGGTCAGTCTTTGTGTCACCCCAGTTTATGCAACAAAATTTCGGGATGGAGCCACAGAAGCAAAGTTTTACGTCAGGGGTCCCCAAACTTGGCAACTTTAAGACTTGTGGACTTCAACTCATAGTTGGCTGAGGGATTCTGGGAGTTGAAGTCCACAAGTCTTAAAGTTGCCAAGTTTGGAGACCTCTGTTTTACATGAACTGGCAGATAGGCATCATATACATTTAATGAATTATTAGCGTTGTTCATTGCACAGCCAGCCAGAGGTTTAGACTGCATTTGGCATTTTGGCATATGAAGTCCTTCCCAAGGACCTGGAATAGGCAGATGTGGATGTTGAAAGGTGTCAGAGGTATCATTGCAGGATGAAAGCTATTCCGAGTAAAGCTGCCTTTTGCAATTGACCAATGGTGATTTTATCAACACCAATGGTATGTTATTATGGTTGGTTGCTTAGCCATTCAGATGTTCAGACTGGATATGGCATTTTAATTTACTTACTGAGTTGTTCCCTGAGTAAACTGCCTTTTGCAATTGACTGATGGTGATTTTGTCAATGCCAATGGTGTTCAAGTGGTGATCTAGATGTTTTAGGATTGCACTGAAGGCATCGACCACTATTGGTACTGCTTTTGTTTTCTTTTGCCAGAGCTAAAGAAGCTTCTTGGATGAGAAGCAAAACACCTTCAAAAGAAAAAACAGAAAGTCCACTTGCCTCTTGAAATAGCACCTTTGGGACAATCGTGACCTGGAGGACTGGAAATTTCTACAGACTTTTAGGTATACACTTTGGGATGAACACCTTTGGAATGCTGTGGGAGTAGGAAGGGATTTCCAGAGGAAAAAAATTGCACAGTACAGGAACCATTTGCACTACTCAGGTGACCCTGAGGGCACAGATAAACCTCTCCAGGTGGCCTCAATGATGCTCTAAAAGGATGAAAATGACCAGCTGTGTATAAGGAGTATAAATCCTTCCATTCCCCACTATCCTGACAGAGCTGAAAAAGCTTATTGGGTGAGAAGTGAAATGCCTTCAAAGAAAAACCAGAAAGTCCAGCTGCCTCTTGAACAAGCATCTTTGGGACAACCATGACCTGGAGGACTAAGAATCTCTACAGACATTTAGGGATGAATTTTGGATGACACGTTGAACTAAGGGATGAACTAAGGATGACACTTGGGGATGAATAGCCTTCAAATGCTGCGGGAGTATGAACGGATTTCCAGAACAAATTGCAGGCTACAGGAACCATTTGTGCTTCAGTTTGAGATGGAGACAACACAGACTCATCCCCAGCAGCCTGCGCCTGCCTTCAACAGGGAAAGGGACACAGGGCAGAAAACATCCTGCAGAAAGCACAGCTCCACAACCACAGTCCTTTCAGCAGTTCCAAGAAGGCTCCACACCCATTTGCACCACTCAGGTGAGCCTGAGGACACAGACTAACCTCCAAGTGGTCTCAACAACTCTCCAAAAGGATGCAAATGACTAGCTGTGTGTAAGGAGTATCAATCCTTCCATTCCCCACTATCCTGCAAGAGCTGAAGAAGCTTATTGGATGAGAAGTGAAATGCCTTCAAAGAAAAACCAGAAAGTTTAGTTGCCTCTTGAAAATGCACCCTCAGGACATTTTATCAGTCATTCTATTTCTGTTTCCAGGTCTTTATATTTTGCCATTGTCTCCAGTTCTTTCCCTTCTGTTCTGCTGTCTCTAGGTACCACCATGTCCTTTTTCTTTTTCTGACTATCTTATTAAGAATTGTTACATTTGCAACATGGTATTGCAAGTGCTTGTCTGTTTGAATTCTAAAGTCCCAGTGCACTTTAGCATCTTCATTTTTTATCACTTTGCTTCCATGGTTCTACCAGTTCTATGCTTGCAGGCAGATAATATTTCTTGCAGATATTATTATTATTATTATTATTATTATTATTATTATTTCAGAAATCATGATTCTTAACTGATGAGTATCTAGCATAGCAAACAATTGCCTGTCAAGCCAACGATCAAGAGGATCAGAGCAAAATTCTGCTGGCCTAACACACTTTATATTGCCCAGATTGAATTGCTGACAGTTTTAGATCCATCCGGTTTCTAAGCCAAGTAATATTGTCTTGTTCATCCATTTTTTTTCCTCCTCTTCCTTCTGTGTTTATTGGTCAAAGTTTCCTTCTGATTTGGGAAGATTTTAACCATTTCCTTGGCAATCCTGCCAGTTCCTCAGAAGACCCCTGCCCCAGTGTGATGCCCGACAGCCAAAGGGAGAAGGCAGAGAAGGCTGTACAACAGGGGTGCGTGTGTTAAAACTTGAATTCATTGAGGGCTGCATCAGGATTGTGTTTGACCTTGGGATGGGGGACATGGCCAGCTTGACATCCCTCGTGTTGGGGAACCTGTGGTGGCCAAGTGCTAAGGCACTTCCCTGAGACCCTCCCTCTCATTATAATCTCCTCCCTTCCTCCTTCCCCTTCTTTCTCCTTCCCTCTGTCAAGCCCGAAATTGACATATGTGTCAATTTAGGCTTAGCATATATTCCTTTTCTTACTTTCTCTTTGCTGGTTATGGGAGGAAGGGTTTCAGGTTTGCCACATTCCTAAGTGGGGAGGAGTGGAGATAGAGAGAGTTGTTTAGGCTAGGTGGTGTTTCTTCCTGTAGGTACAAAAGCTGACTCTGCTGAGACCTGGAGGTGGAAATTGCTGGCACCAGGCAATGTTGAATTACTTCTATTGGAGAATGTGACTTTTGGGGGTTGTTTCTAACTTCGAATATTGTGGGGCAATTCTGGGTTGTGTCAGATCCAGAATTACCACAGACTTTGCCAATTTGATGCTTTCCAAAATAAAGGAAATTGTTTTGGAAGACGGACTTTGCTCTTTTCTTTTTAAATGGATTTCATCACTTGGAAACCTGACACCCTCTTCCTTCTCCTTTCTTCTTCCTTCCCTTCTTTCCTTCTTTTTCTTTGTCTTTCCTCTCTCCCTTTCTCCATTCCTGTCCCTTCTTGGATGCTCAAATGCAAAAAGGGAAACATTCCTCCTTTGGTTTTGTTTTTAGTTTGTTTTGGTAGCCCTCTGCCAGCAAAAAGGGCCACTGTGTGCACCCATCCCGAGCTTCGTTTTCGCTGGCAGGGGCACCGTTGTCCAGTCCTTCACTGCTTTCAGGGTGTGCCTCCCCCCAGGCCAGATCTAAGCATGGACCGGATCTGGCCCATGGGCCTTGAGTTTGACACCCCTGCTTGTACAACGTTTATGTTAAGTTTGCATGAAGAGTCAGACGCGAAGAGCTTCAGTGAAGAGTTTATTAAGTGACTACAGCTCGAATGGACCCGACTTGGCTGGGCTACGGCTGCTTCTTATAGCCAGCAGCCGTAGTTGCCAGCCAATCAGAGTGCAGGGTTTTCCTGCACTATTTAAACCAATCCCATTTGACATTTTACAAGAACAATTCAAACTAAACCAATGACATTCAAACCTACATACATAACAGTCTATAACTGAGGTCAGCTGCCATCTCCAGACTTTGGATGTACCATGCAGATTGCATCCTACTGTGAGCTTCAAGAAAAGTGCCCAATGTAAAGATGATGAGCTGTTCCAGCTGGCCGATTAGATCCTTGAAGGTCTGGCTGCACATCGCTGTTTGGTACTCCCATTCAGCCAGCTCATTGTGGTCTCCCATAGGTCCCATGGGTCCAGTTGCTGCTCTCCACTCTAAGATCGTGGCTCAAGACTCTCTGGCTGCAGCTAACGGACAATTGATGAGCAGGTCAAGAAGGGCTGCTTGGCCAAGCAGGTCTCTTTCCATCCGTTGGATACCTGTGCTTCCAGACCATTTAGCTGGGGATTTCAGGCAGGCCCAGTGGTGGGATTCAATTTTTTTTACTACCGGTTCCGTGGGCGTGACTTGGTGGGCATGGCTCGGTGGGCGTGGCAGGGAAAGGTTACTGCAAAATCTCCATTCTCTCCCCACCCCACTAACCTGCTTTCCAGCTCCGTCCTCCTGTGCAGGGCAACAAAAGAAGATCCAGCTGATCAGCGGGACTCAATGTGAGGCAGAGAAGAGATGGGTTTGGCGGGGCCAGTCTGAGGTGGGATTGGCCAGTTCTCTGAACTACTCAAAATTTCCACTACCAGTTCTCCAGAACTGGTCAGAACCTGCTGAATTCACCACCTCTGGGTGGGCCCCTAAAGAGTTTGCACTCATGTTCCGGTGCCCTGGGTCCCATCCTTTTGCCATCTTCCCTGAATCTTTGCTGTTGCCCAATGCTGCTGATAAACAGCCAGGGCTCAGGACCCTGAATAATAAATAACCTGTTTGGGATTATGGTTTTTTACAGATCTGGAATAATGTTAGGTTTCCAAGTGATAAAATCCATTCAAAAAGAAAAAAGCAAAGTCCATCTTCCAAAACAATTTATTTTTTTTAGGAAAGCATCAAATTGACAAAGTCTGTTATAATTCTGGATCTGACACAACCCGGGATTACACCAAATAATATTGGAAATTGGAAACAACCTAAAGAGTTTTTCATCTCAGCTCACCCAGCTGTTACTCGGTGTGATTCTCCAATCGCGACAGTGAAGCCGTAGTGCCCTTTCTAAAAATAAGACCGGGAATGGCAGAAACTGCCGGCCTCTTGAAATTAAGAGGCCCTTGGCAGACAAATGCTTCCCGCCTCAGTCATGATCTCCCTCTCCAGCTTGGTCCCTAACATGTGAATAAGACAGCACGCACACATCCTCTTTCTCAAGCCCGCTGGAAGTGTGATGGCCCAAACAAAAGAGGATTCTCGGTTCACTAGTGTGACTGAAAGGGGAAAATTTACAGCTGAAGGCAACACCCAGGTCTGGGTTGCAGAACAGATTTGAGAAGCTGGAAGTGGACTAAGCAAATCAGCACAGTTGGCCAGCTGGTGCAATTGGTTCTGACTATGATTTAGGGGGAAGGAGAGGAGTAACCCAAAATAGCAATAGCACTTAAGACTTATATACCGCTTAATAGTGATTTTACAGCCCTCTCTAAGCAGTCTGCAGCATCAGTATATCGCCCCCTCCCCCCAGCAATCTGGGTCATTATTTTACAGATCTCGGAACGACGGGAGGCTGAGTCAACCTTGAGCAGATCAGGATTGAACTCCAGACTGTGGGGAGAATTAGCCTGCAATATTGCATTCTAACTACTGTGCTAGAATAGAATAGAACAAAATTACAAAATGACAGTAGAATAGAATAGAATAGAATAGAATAGAATAGAATAGAATAGCACTACACTAGCACTTTAGACTTACATACCACTTCACAGTGCTTCACAGCCCTCTCTAAGTGGTTTACAGAGTCAGCCTCTTGCCCTCAACAATCTGGGTCCTCATTTTACAGACCTTGGACAGATGGAAGGCTGAGTCAACTTTGCTGACAGTTGGCAGAGTTAGCCTGCAATACTGGTTTTTAACCACTGCGCCACCACAGCTCTAATGATGTATGCCAGTTGCAAACAACCAGATCCACAAATGTAAACTCACAGCTAACTGCTTTATTATATTTTTGCCTATAATAGAGGAATCTCCACAGACTGCTTGTTGATAAGGTTCCCTGGAGCTTGTGTGTGTGTGTGTGTGTGTGTTGGGGACAGTCCTCAATTTCTTGTGATTGAGCAATAATTCCAGGTTAATTTCCCACATGAGTCCTCCTCCCTGACTGGCTGGGTGTTGCTCAGCATTTGGGACTCTAAAGACCCCTGGAGCAGAGGTGGTATTCAGCCGGTTCTGACCAGTTCTGGAGAACCGGTAGTGGAAATTTTGAGTAGTTCGGAGAACCAGCCAACCCCACCCGTGACTGGCCCCACCAACCCCATCTCTTCTCTGCCTCCCATTGAGTCCCAGCTGATCGGCTGGGTCTTCTTTGGTTGCCCTGCACAGGAGAACGGAGCTGGAAAGCAGGTTAGTGGGGGTGGGGAGGGAAGGGGGATTTTGCAGTAACTTTCCCCTGCCACGCCCACCAAGCCACGTCCACCAAGCAATGCCACGCCCTCCAACCGTGCCACACCCACCCAGCCACGCCCACAGAACCGGTAGTAAAAAAAATTGAATCGCACCATTGACCAGGAAATTTTACACCGCTATTTGCTTATTAAAAAAAAGTAAATGAGTAAAAGTTCTGCTATCAGAAA
Source organism: Naja naja (assembly GCA_009733165.1). Lineage (NCBI taxonomy): Eukaryota > Metazoa > Chordata > Lepidosauria > Squamata > Elapidae > Naja > Naja naja. The sequence continues at coordinate 20,026,769 of CM019163.1, forward strand.
CTGTTCAGGGACATTACTCCCAGACTTACGTTCACAACTGAACCCAACCTTTCCGTTGCTAAGCAAGACAGTTGTTAAGCGAGTTTTGAGCCACGTTATGCTCTTTCTTGCCACACCCAGTTGTTAAGCGAAGAACTGCAGGTGTTAAAGTTGGTTGTTAAGTGAATCTGACCTCCCCAATGGCTTTTATAGACAGGAGGTAGCAAAAAGGGGATAGCATGACCTCGGGACACTGCAACCATCATAAATATGAGTCAGTTGCCAAGCGTCTTGAATTTTGATCGTCTGACCCTGGGAAGGCTGCAACGGTTCTAGGTGTGAAAAACAATCACGAGTCATTTTTCCCCTATGCTATTATAACGTCAAACGGTCACTAAATGAATCCGGGGTTGCAGGTTGGTCACACCTAACTTGCCTCGTGGTGTGACCGGAACAATCTGGAACTGAACACACTCAAAACCATAGAAACGGTGGTAGAGTTTAGGAGAAACCCTCCCATACTACCACCTCTTACAAATTACTAGACAACACAGTATCAACAGAAGAGACCTTCAAATTTCTAGGTCAGTGGTGGCTAACCTTTTGGGGCTCCTGTGCCAAAAATTGTACGCTCATGTGCCAGCACCCAGAAAGCAATGCATGCGCGTCCCCCCCTCTCGCGTATGCGCAATCCCCCACCCCCTTCCTGCACTGTGCCTCCCAGATGATTTTGGCTCGTTTGAGGCCTTTTTCGGCCTCCCAGAGGCTTGAGGTCAACTTCTGCAGCCTTTGCAGGCCGGAAAATGGGCCTGTTTCATCACTTCCGCTATTTCCGGAAATACAGGAAGTGATGAAATGGGCCTATTTTTCGGCCTGCAAAGGCTACAGAAGTTTTCTTCAAGCCTCTGGGAGGCCAAAAAAGGCCTCAAACAGGCCAAAATCAGCTGTGAGCACACAGTGAGGTAAGTTTGCCTGTGGCTCGTGTGCCAGCACAAATGGCTCGGCGTGCCATCACCATCATGGTTCTAGGTTCTATCATATCTCAAGACTTAAAAGGGACACCTAACATCAAAAACATCATCAAAAAGGCACAACAAAGAATGTTCTTTCTGCGCCAACTCAGGAAGCTCAAACCGCCCAAGAAGCTGCTGATACAGTTCTGCAGAAGAATGATTGAGTCTGTCATCTGCACCTCTATAACTGTCTGGTTTGGTTCTGCAACCCAACAAGACAGACACAGACTGCAGAGAGTAACAAGGACTGCAGAAAAATCAATAGCTACCAACCTGTCTTCCACGGAGGACCTGTATACTGCACGAGTCAAAAAGAGGGCTGTGAAAATATTTATAGACCCCTCACATCCCGGACATAAACTGTTTCAACTCCTTCCCTCAAAATGATGCTATATAGAGCACTGCACACCAGAACGACTAGACACAAGGACAGGTTTTTCCCAAATGCCATCACTCTGCTAAAGAAATAATTCCCTCAACACTGTCCAACTATTTAAAAAGTCTGCACTACTGTTACTATTAATCTTCTCATCACTCCTTAGTGCCCATCCCCTCCCACTTGTGACTGTATGACTGTAACTTTGTCGCTTGTATCCTTATGATTTATATTGACTGTTTCCTAGTATGATTTGATTGCGTATTGTACCCTACGACTATTATTAAGTGTTGTACCTTATGATTCTTGACTCTTGATGAATGTATCTTTTCTTTTATGTGCACTGAGAGCATTTGCACAAAAGACAAATTCCTTGTGTGTCCAATCACACTTGGCCAATAAAAGAATTCTATTTCTATTTTCTATTTCCTAATTTAAAGCAAAGGATGAAGAGATGGCAGCATCTAACGGAGCTCCAAGGTGAAGCATTTGATTGCATGCCATGTTACCTGTCCAGCCAGCAAGGCAGCAGCAATAGCCAGTCAAAGGATCACAGCCATCAGCGTGGTCACAATCACAATGTTCGCTGCAGTTCAGGCCGTACGTCCCATCCTTCCATTAACCAAAGAAAAAAAGAAGAAGAAAAAGAACAAATGAGGATAGGTGGATGCAGGAATCTACTGAGACAAAGTTATTCCAACTATACAACATATAAAGATAAAGGTAAAGGTCCCCTTGCACATCCATGCTAGTCTTTTCCGGCTCTAGAGGGCAATGCTCATCTCCGTTACAAAGCCGAAGAGCCAGCTGTCCGAAGACGTCTCCGTGGTCATGTGGCTGGCATAACTCAACACAGAAGGTGCATGGAATACTGTTACCTTCCCACCAAAGGGGTCCCTATTTTCCTACTTGCATCTTTTTTACATGCTTTTGAATGGCTAGGTTGGCAGAAGCTGGGACAAGTAACGGGAGTTCACTCCGTTACGTGGTGCTGGGGATTCGAACTGCCAAACTGCCGACCTTTCTGATTGACAAGCTCAGCATCTTAGTCACTGAGCCACTGCGCTTCAGATATACAACATATACAGGTACTCTAACAGATTAACAGAGTTGGAAGGGATCTTGAAGGTCATTAGTCCAACCCCACACCCAAGCAGGAAACCCTACATCATTTCTGACAAATGGCAGTCCAATCTCTTACATTCCTCCACTTATTCCTCAACTTACAACCATGATTGAGTCCAAAATTTATGTTGCTAAGTGAGAAATTTGTTCAGTGACTTTGTCGCATTTTATGATGTCTTTTGCCACATTGGTTAAGTGGATCAATTAGTTGTTCAATTAGTAACAGCATTGTTAAGTGAATCTTTTCCCCCTATTGACTTTGCTTGTCAGAATGTCACAAAAGGGATTACATGACCCCAGGACTCTGCAAACCGTCATAAATGTGAGTCAATGGCCAAGCATCTGAATGTAAATCCCGTGACCACGGGGATGCTGCAATGGTCATAAATGTGAAAAAATGGTCATAAGTCACTTTTTTCAGTATACCATCGTAACTTCGAATGGTCACTAAGTGAACTGTTGCAATTTGAGGACTACCTGCAATTACAGTTGCAGATTTAAACTTACGTGTTTAAATCAGGTGTAATGTTTCTGGCTGAATCCCAGAAAATCTTGATGGCTGGTTTCTTTGCTTAATCTGTCTGGAGCTAATTGGCACAATTCTGTCGTACAAGAAGTGGTGATCGTTACCAGTTTAGCTAACTTGGAACCAAACAAAACAAAACAAATTAAGTTCTTAATTTAATTAAGATCTTAATTAAGACTCTGCCAGCTGGCTTGGGGTCCCAATGGGAGAGTATCACACAGGGGAGTGGTTGATGGACCAATGGCAGATCTGTCCTCCCCCCTCTAGCTCATCCCTCCCTATCTTTTAGTCAGAAACTGTATTTTGCATTTTTATTACAGTTGAATATATGTGTCTCTATTGTTTAATTGTTTTTAGTGTTGTAAGCTGCCCACAGTCACTGCTGAGAGATGGGTACCAAACAAATTTAATAAATAAGCACATACATACATGCATGCATGCATATCTAGTCTGTCAAAGCCACCTGCGGTAATAGCTCTCTGGAGTCTACACATTAGTGTTCCAATATGTCAGGGGCTGCCACAGAGAAGAGGGAGTCAGACTATTTTCCAAAGCACCAGAAGGCAAGACAAGAGACAATGGATGGAAACTAAACTCAGGAGAAAAGCAATCTAGAACTAAGGAAGAATTTCCTGACAGTTAGAACCATAAATTAGTGGTACAGCTTGCTCCAGAAGTTGTGGGTGCTCCAGCATTAAAGGTTTTTAAGAAAAGAATTTTTGTCTGAAATGATAAAGGGTCTCCTGCTTGAGCAGGGGGTTGGACTAGATTTACAGGGGTCACCAACCTTTTGGACCATTTTGGATCATTCAGTGATCTATCTATCTGCCATCGGCTAGCTCAGCCTGTCACATAAAATTTGCTTGCCATGAGTCTGCACTGAATAATAGAACCTTCAGTCCTAAGGGAGGTTTGGCTGTGCTTAAAAGCAGAGCCAAAGATCTAAAGACTAGCTAGAAAGCAAGAAATCCAACCATTTCCTGCTTCTTAGCTAATCTAAATCTCCCAGCACAGCAGAACAGCTGATGGTCAGAAAAAAAAGAAGGAAAAATAGCAATTTAGCAGGCAAGTTTGCTGGGTAAGGAGTGAATGGGCGGGGAGGGTTCCCGCGGGCCATGTGGGTGGTGCAGCCTTGTGTTCCTGCGCAGCCTGGATTAATTGCTTTGGGGGGGTTGCTCTGGGGATGAGTTTTCTCTGCAGCCCACCAAATTTTCTCGCAGCCTACCAGTTGGCGAACGCTGGACTAGATGACCTACTAGGTCCCTTCCAACTGAATTTGTTCATTCACGAATTTGTTTGTTCATTCAGTGCATTGGTCCTTCTTCCCACCAACGTTGGAGAGAACCTGAGCACCATTCACTCTTGACAACTTTAAAGATGGGACAATCATAAGCTACTTGGCCCCCGATTTCTGGAGTTCTCACCTAACCCAGGAACTTTTGAAGCTTCTTTTGGGTTTCCCTTTTCACACTAGATTCTTGAGTTACAGTGGTTAAAAAAGAGCAGCGGGTAGGGCTAGAGGACCTTCAAGATCCCTTCCAACTCTGTTATTCGGACTGATTTCAAGATACGTGTAGTGAAAATATTACATGTATCTCCCTGATCTAAGCCTGGATTTGTTCTGACCTAGGCTTCCCCCAAAAGCACTAAGCCAACTCTTTGTCCCGGTAAAACCCCTTTTATTAAGTGAAGGTGAATTTCTTCCATTAACATTCAGCCAAAGGCCTGACCAACAGTCTTTCAAGGGGCTAATTAGGAGCACAGACCTTATCTAGCCTGGAGAGCTGCCAAGTAAATATTTCCAAACACAGTGCTGACAAGGAAGGACTCGGCACAGAGTCTCTGAGATGCATAGACAGATCTTCACACTGCTGCAATGATGGAATTGTTTCCTGCAAAAGCCCCCTCCCCTTTTGCTCCTCTTTTAATGAAAAGAGGGAGGGGCCATCTGTGGTTTTACTCCCACATCGACCCTTAGTTCGTAATTGTTCTTTTCTTTTGGCAGCTCTGCACATGCACAGGCTGGGAACCAGTTCCAGAAGCTCCGCTGCCTCACTGGTGTCTGAGCCCGAAGGCAGTTGATGACTGCCAGCCTGCCCTGGTCCAATCTCTGCCTCAGACGCAGAGCCCTCGTCTGAGCCTTCCTCAGTCTCCAGGACTGGCCCATGTTCCTCCCCAACCTCCTCACTGTTTGACTCTGCTGCCAGCTCCAGTGGGCCACAACAGGATTACCCATGAAAACAGCAAATCTCTCCAACTCAAGGAAGACTTACAGGGCACGGCTGGTCACAAATTTCTCCTTGCCACCCAGGACCACAAAGGCAAGATCCATCCACGGGGTCACAGGCAGCTCCATTGGCACAATAACATGTCTGGTTGCAGTTCAGACCCCACGTGTTGCTCGGGCATGGAATGGAACAGTCAGTTCCCTGCCAGCCTGTAAAATCAAAGAGCCAAAGAACATTATGTAAACTATTAACCATGGCTGTGTGCCCTCTCTCTTGGAAAATAAATACATTTTTGAGGGGAGTAACAAGATGTGTGGATTACAGTATTATTTTTCCCAGAAGTCTTCACCTGAGTCAGCAAAATCAGGGATAGAAACAAACCAAGCAGTCCATAATCAAACCCAGATCACCTAAATTCAGGAGTAAAGTTGAAGACAAGGAGGAGTTGGAGGACAGAGAGTTCACATAAATACAGATAGTGTCAACATCCAACTCGAGAATCCCAATGAAACTCCAGGTTAATTCCATTTCCAAAAATCTTACTGTTTATTGTATACACTACATGGTAATGTTGAAGTAGTAATAGCAATTGCACTTAGACTTATATACTGCTTTACAGCCCTCTCTAAGTGGTTTACAGAATCAGCCTCTTGCCCCCAACAATCTGGGTCCTCATTTTACCAACCTTGGAAGGATGGAAGGCTGAGTCAACTTTGAGCCTGGTGAGATTCAAACTGCCAAAGTGCAGGCATCCGGCAGTCAGCAGAAGTAGCTTGCAGTACTGCACTCTAACCACTGTGCTACTGAGGAGAGTAAAACTAACTCTGAGGTTCCCAAACATCCCTTCACAGAATTAAACAATTAAACAATAATTTTCCCAGCCAACCTGTCCAACCTCTCATATAAACAGTCTGTGATGACCCAGGGTGGGATACAAAAGCAACACAAAAACAGGTGAAGTTCCTTTAATTCCTTCAACTTGGCTTCAAAGCTCCAATTATCATTGACTGGAGAAAAAACTCCCCCACAAACAGTTGTGAAAAGGAAGAAATAACATTCAAACTCAAAATACAGATACTTTATAAATAGAAAAAACAACACAAACCACACTGAAGCAATTAATGAGACAAGGCAGGATAAGGGCTTGAAAACGTCCACAGATATCAAAATGCACACACTGGGAAGGACGCCAGAACTCAGATTAGAATTGAAAGACTAGAATTATTTCACGCTTTGCTTCCAGCACTGGGCCATGCACAGTTTGTCCTTTTAGACAGTCCTCACAGCTGCAGCCCATGAAGGGGATCAGGGCCCCTTCCTCCCCCATAGACCACGCCATTCATGTTTCTCCCTTATCCACTCCTCCCTGCGTGCCCTAGGATGAAGAGGGGATGGGCCTGGGTCTTCCTCTGACTGCCCAGTCGGCCTGTGCCCTTCCCCAGTTTCCTCCACAACCCCCAGAGCCACACTTCCACTCCCTGTCGGCTGTTCCTTCTCTCTCTTGGAGTCAGACTCCAACAGGGGCATGATACAGTCCTTATAAGCAAGTTCACTTCGTTATGGGAACTGTCTGCTTCAACCTCACACCTGCTATGATGTCCTTGAAAAGGTTTCAGGCTTTCACCGTCTTCAGCGGAATCATAGAAGTTTTGTTTCTCCATCTAACCTACTCGAAAGCAACACTGCCCCCCCCACTTCCTCTAATGGCAAGTTGAAACAAAGAGGCATGTAGCTGCCAAAGGTTCATCCTTGACATATGGTCCTTGAATTACAAACACAACAGAATTGCTAAGCAAAGTGGTTGTTAAGCAAATTGCGCCTTATTTGATGACCTTTTTAAAATCATGGTTGTTAAGCGATTTGCTGCAGTTGTTGAGTGAATCCAACTTCTTTCACTGACTTTGCTTTTCAGAAATCAGCTGTGAAGGTCACAGATGGCAATCACTTGACCCAAGTATTGGGTCTGCAACTGTTGTAAATATATGCCCGTGGCCAAGGGCCCTGTGAGTGTGGGGATGCTACCATGGTTGCAAATGTAACCATTTGCAGCTGAAAGTCACTGAATTCAGTGCTGTTGTAACTTTGAATGAATGTAGAACATAGAATAATAGAGTTGGAAGGGACCTTGGAGGTCTTCTAGACCAACCCCCTGTTAATGATTGCTAAATGAAGGATTGTAAGTCAAGGACTACCTACAGGGTAAAACAGCCAGTTTGAGAGCATAGTTGTAAGTCCCAACAACAAAGAGGGCACATTTGGAGCATAATAATCCCCACAGATGAAACTTTACTGGATGATTGTTCTCAGCATCTTGCAGTGTTGAATTAGAAGCTTCTGAAGGGTCAATCCTGTCCTAGCCATTACTTTTTAAGAGAGAAGATACATGTAAGTATTTTCAAGAAGTTTTCCCAAAGGTGCTTTTTTCAAGAGGCAACTGGACTTTCTATTTTTCTTTGAAGACGTTTTGCTTCTCATCCAAGAAATTTCTTTAGCTCAAAGAAAAACCAAAAAGTCCAGTTGCCTCTTGAAAAAGTATCTTGGGAACAACCATGACCTGGATGACAGAGAATCTCCATAGAATTTCAAGAAGTTGGTTCTTGGCTTCTCCTCAAAGGATCATGCAGTTATAACACTGAGCCTTCCCACGTAGCAATCTGCATTTTCCAGGAATTTCATTTTCTTTCTTCAGTTGAGATCCAGATCTTCAAGGTTCACTGAAGGTCACCACAGTGGAAGGGGGATACTTTTCCAGAGAGCAGAAGCTGCATAGACCCCATCAGATGGTATTGTGTTAAGGATGGGACCTGGAGCTTGCAGCATGAACAAGCAATGGAGAAAGGACTCTTCAAACATCCATTGTCAAGCTTCAAAATGTATTCTGCTTTCACCTTTACTGCTTCACAGCTTGCCAACAGAACAGGGGGGGGACAGATTGGAATGTTTCTTCAGAGAATAACAAGAAACTGTCTCATGGGAACCAAGGACATTTCAGCAGGTGTCTGCCAGAGTCGGGGAGATTTTCCCACAACAACACCTGGAAACCTAATTGGACAATGTGACCTACGCTAATGGGGAGTGGGAGGTGTCAGGGTTCTGGTGATTGCCCTAATTAAATCATGAGCCTCAGGCCAAGCTTCAAAAGAATTCAAAAGATTTATTAGGAGCAACATAATGGCATTAACCTAAATGAAGCCAACTCTGGCATGACAGACCATCGTCTGTCATATCACATTTTGATTCTTATTATGTTACAGAGCCCCTGATTATGACATTGAACATGTAAACAAGTTAAATTCACTACTAACATGGGCAACATCCTGCCCACATGCTTTTATCTTTCTTGGTGACTTCAATCTACCTCATATTAACTGGACCCTAAATGAATGTAAAACTGAACCCATACATGCAACCTTCTACAATGCTGTAACAAATCTGGGACTGGAACAACTAGTAACCAACAATACTAGACTTAACAACTGCTTTGATCTCATCTTCTGCAATAGTTTGAATTCAATTTACGGATTACAAATTAAAGAACCCTTTTCCAACAGTGACCACAACATGATTGACTTTTGTCTCAACATACGTCCACACAAAAATCATCATAACGATGGGATCCCCAATTATAACTTCAAAAAAGGCAACTATGATCTTATAGACAACGATCTCTCATCTCTTGATTGGCAATTTCTATTCACTGGATGCAATACTGTTGAAAACCATTACAACATATTTTTGCTTGAAGTCAAAAGAGTCATCAAACTATATGTACCAATAACAACCCCCAAAACCAGAAAAAACAAATTACCCATAACAATAAGAAAGCTTCAATCCAAAAAGTTCACTTTGGTGGAAAAACAAATCTGGTCACGTTGCCAACTTCAAAAGCCGATACAAAAATTTATGCCACCAGATAAAGACTGAATGCACCAATTATCACATTAAACAAGAGGAAAACCTTCTATGCACCAATTTCACCCGCACTTTCTACAATTTTGTAAACAAACTAAAAGACTCAAGGTCCATCCCACCCCTGAAAGAACCCAATGGAAAAGACTGCAACGATGACACCATTAAAGCAAACCTCTTTAACACATTCTTTGGCTCAGTATTTGTAAACAGCAATGGATCATGCCCAGTATTTCCTAGTTGAACCACAGTCAACTACAATGATCTAATACATATCGATTTTACAGAAGGCAATGTTGAAAAAGCACTACACAATCTAAAACCATCTCTATCTATTGGACTGGACAGAATATGTGCCTACTTTTTAAAAAAACTATCCATTGCCATAGCTGAACCTCTCAGCATAATCTTTGAAAAATCCTTCAGGACCAGCTCCTTGCCAAACCTATTGTCACTAGCTACGGTCATCCCCATCTTCAAAAAGGGAGACCCCAGCCTAGTTGAAAATTACAGAGCAATCTCTTTATGCTAAGTCACCTGTAAAGTCATGGAATCAATTATTAACCAATCCATTATCCTCCACTTAGAGACAAACAACCTACTCTCTAATAAACAATTTGGTTTCAGAAAAAAACTATCCTGTAATCTGCAACTCTTACACTGCAAAAAGATATGGACTACACAACTCGATCAGGGCAAAGAAACAGATACAATCTACATAGACTTCTGTAAAGCCTTTGATTCAGTGGTACCTGACAAACTACTCCTAAAACTAAAATCTTATGGTATCTCTGGACACCTGCATAACTGGATAGAAGCATTCCTTGTCAAACAGACAACAAATGGTCAAAATTGGGAGCGTCCTATCAAATTCTGTACTTGTCAACAGTGGTGTCCCCAAGGCAGCGTTCTAGGACCAACTCTCTTCATACTCTACATAAATGACCTCTGTGATCATATTAAGAGCAACTGTGTTCTCTTCGCTGATGATGTAAAGCTATTCAACACCACCGACAATACTGCTACCCTTCAAAAAGACCTCAACTATGTATCAGAATGGTCAAACAAATGTCAACTTCAAATCTCAACAAATAAATGCTCTGTCTTACATATTGGCAAAAAAAATCAGAAAATAAAATACAAGCTGTATAGTCAAGACCTTGTTGATGATCCAAACTCTGTCAAGGACCTTGGAGTACTCATCTCTAATGATCTAAGTGCTAGAGCCCACTGTAACTACATAGCCAAAAAGGCATTAAGAGTTGTTAACCTAATCCTATGTAGCTTTTTCTCTGGTAATATTACACTACTAACTAGAGCATACAAAACTTTTGCTAGACCAATACTTGAATACAGCTCATCAGGCTGGAACCCGCATTATGTATCTGATATTAATACAGTTGAGAAAGTCCAGAAATATTTCACAAGAAGAGTTCTCCACTCCTCTACTCGTTGCAGAATACCAGACTTGAAATTCTAGACCTAGAAAACCTAGAACTATGCCACCTTCGGTCCGATCTAAGTATAGTATATAAAATAAAAATTGCAATGCCCTACCTGTCAATGAATACTTCAGCTTCAACCATAATAATACAAGAGCACACAATAGATACAAACTCAAGGTAAACCACACCAAACTTGATTGCAGGAAATACGACTTCAGCAACAGAGTGGTCAGTGTCTGGAATACTCTACCTGACTCTGTGGTTTCTTCCCCAAACCCCAAAAACTTTAACCTTAGACTGTCTACTATTGACCTCACCCCTTTCCTAAGAAGTCTGTAGGGGGCATGCATAAGCGTACCAACGTGCCTACTGTCCCTGTCCTATTGTGTCTTTTTATTTTTCTTATATGTATCCATTTCATGTATTCATAACTATGTATATATTTATACCTGTTATCTTATAATCACTTGACAAAATAAATAAATAAATAAAAATATGTAATTCACAGTCACCTGTGACCCTGTTTCCCCCCTCCCCACCGGGTGCGTCATAAATCAGATTCTCCAATGAAGCATATTCACGGGCTGGGTGTCACCAATCACATTCTCCAATTAAAGGTTTTTCACTGGCAGAAGATCCGGTAGCCAAGCTACAATCTTTGTAAGATAAGCATGGAATGTACTTCTGGTTTTAAACTGCCATACTACTCCTTCAGATTCCCTCCCCCCCCCACTGTTTATGGTGACTCAAAAACAGGCATAGGAATGTTTTACAGTTGACAGGAGGATTTTATGCTTTAATTATTTTGAATTGCCCAGGAATTAAGCAGAGCTGGTTTTGCTTTCATTCTCAGCGGAAATGATGTACTCAATAAACTTGTACATTATTAGATCATCTCAAGAGTACTTGTTTAGTTGGATTCATCAGTGGGAACCTTGACAGCCATGCCTTCAGTCACTGAAGGTCTCGAGAGGTCACAAGCAGCACCTTGAATTGCACCTGGAAATTTACTAGCATCCAGTACAATTTTTGCCATGGTGCTACATGGCACCTGTGCCATCACATCCTGAACAAGCTGGAACCTGAAAGCCATGACTTGGGTTGTTGACATGGACCAAACACAAGTGTGCGCCCAGTCAGAGAGGAAAGATTAAGCCATGGCAAAAAAAGGAAAACCACAAAACTACATCAACCTTAATTAGCAGCCAGGAACAATGTGGGTCACCAAACCCAAACAACAGGAAAAACTTTGGAGATCTTGTTCTGATCAAAGCTTCCTGAGACCGTAATTAAGCAAACACTTAGTTAAAACAACTCTTGTTTTATTTCAACTGCTGGGAATTGTGTTCATTCCCAACCTGTAATGAGTCCCAAATAGTCCCTTGAGATAAGCACCCACCTTTCTCTCCTTCAAGATTTAATCCAAACAGAGTGAAAGACTTTGCTTCCTGCAAAGGTTTCTCTGCCTTTGCACTTCCTTTATACCTTAGGGGAAAGCCAATCACCTCCAAGCCTTACTCCCGAGTCGCCCCTTTTGTCTCAGCTGCTCTTGCCTTCTAGCAGCTCTGCGCACGCGCGCACTGGGAACAGGCTCCCCTTGTTCCTCTGCCTTGCTGCTGCCAGACTCTGGAGGCTCTGGAGTCAGCACCCCACTCCCCATCTCTTTTTTGGATGCAGGACCCTTGTCAGTCCTCCCCAGACTCCCCGGACTGGTCCCCATTCTTCTCCAATGTCCGATTCCACTGCCATCTGCACAGGCTGCCGGCAAACCACAACAGATCTGGAGCATTCTGAGTGAAAGCATGATGGACACCAATGCACAATAGCTGTTGAAACTGGAAATTGTACCTTCTCTGCAGAAGCAGGAGCCATCTCCTGGGGAACACATGCCATCATTGTTGCAGTTGCAGACCAAAGAGCAATTGATTCCATAGCTCCCAGGAGGACACGTAATCGAGCAGATCTCTCCCTGAAAAAACAAAACAGATCTAGTCTGAGTGTTTGAAATTTGGATCCTGGAGAAACTGATTGTAATTCATCTGTTACTGATTGACAACTCTCATCAGTCAAAGCCCAGACAGTATGATCAGTGGTGGGTGGCTGATGCTGGGAATTGTCCTTCAGCAAGAGCTGGGAAGCCCAAATTCCCAAATGTACTTTGCAGACTTATATCTTTGTAAATATATAGTATCTTTGTACAGCGGTGCAGTGGCCTAGAAGTGAAGATGCTCACCTCCCACTCGGAAAGTTGAGAGTTCAATCCTAAAAGCGACAGATGTTTCTCTCTCAGGGCGCAAAGAAAAAAATATCTGCTGTGAACTCTACATAGGCCTCGGGAAGGGCATCCAGCCAGTAAATGCTCAGCTCCATTCAGTCACCCTGACTGTACCCCAAATTAAGGGATTACAGGGTCATAAAAAGAAGTATCTTTGCCATATATTATTTATTTAAGGAACAACATCATTTAAGGAATAACATTAAAAGAGGATATGGCCAAAGGATCTGACCTCCCTTTTAATTTTTTTTTTAAATTTTATTTTACAAACATACCATCTTACATTTAAACAACGTGTCGTCTGGGTACAGATATCTTGTGCGATAATGTTTCTAATTAATACAAATTCCTTACCATAACAACAATAATTACATTCTTATTTTAACCTACTACACATGATATATCTTATTGTTATAACCATCCCCTTCTTAACTCCTGCTCCTCTATATTCTTATATTTAATTTCTAACTTCCATTTTTATTTTCCAACCATTGATAAAATAATTCCCATATCATACAATATTCAATTTGTTCTTTTTCTTTGCCAGCATTAATCTGTTCATTTCTGCACATTCTAATATTTTCCTGATCACGTTCTCTTTGATTGGAACCTTTTCACTGTTCTAATTTTGAGCAAATACTATTCTAGCTGCAGTTAATACATGAATGATCAAATATGCCTTTTCTTTATTATAACTTTCAGGTATCATCCTGATCTGACCTCCCTTATACTACTTGGAGGACCCTGGATAAGTTGAGAGTTGTAGCACCTAAGTGTAAAACCAATATGCTGAAGTGGAAGCTGCTAGCGGATAACAATATGCTGTGTAAATGTGGAGAGACACTGGTATGTTGGATACTACCAGAAACATCTACCAATAACAACTTATTTGTTGCTTCATTCTGGCAGTTTAAAGTTTGATCTGGGCACAGAAGAAGAATTTTATTTATATAATTTTATCTTTTTAATATTGTCAGCCGCCCAGAGTTACCCTGTGGTAAGATGGGTGGCCAATCAGTTTAATAAATATAGTAAACAAACAAACAAACAAACAAATACCCCCAAGTCTGCTTTGCAATACTGTTGGGACATAATGCTAATCTGGTCTAAAGGATGGTTGGTAGTCCATAGCTAAAAATAAAATAAAATAGTTGCAAGACATTTTAGCATTAAAAGGCTTGTTTTATTATTTGCCCAAACATTTCTCGAGCAGCTGTTCAGGTAATAAGAGCAGTCCCCAATTAAATGTCATCTAAAGAAGGAAAAATAAATAGAAGTCACATCAATGTGTTACTGACGCTGAAATTGAAGAATTAAACATTATAGGAAAGATAAGACTTACAACTGAATAATTACTCACTTTCTCCCTGAATTGCTCAATGAAATGAACATAGAATGTGAGGGCTTTCTTGTAACAGAATAACAACGTCACAGAGTTGGAAGGGACCTTGGAGGTCTTCTAGTCCAACCCTCTGCTCAAGCAGGAGACTCTATACCATTCCAGACAAGTGGCTGTCCAGTCTCTTCTTAAAAGCCTCCAGCGATGGGGCACCCACAACTTCTGAAGGCAAATTAATTAATTGTTCCTACTATTAGGAAATTTCTCCTTAGTCCTAGGCTGTTCCTCTCCTTGACTTGTTTCCATCCATTGCTTCTTTTCCTGCCTTCAGATGCTTTGGAGAATAGGTTGACCTTCCCCTCTTCTTTGTGGCAGCCCTTCAAACACTGGAAGGCTGCTATCATGTCCCATCTAGTCCTTCTTTTCACCACAGGTAAAGGTAAAGTTCCCTTGGCATACGTGCTAGTCGTTTCCGGCTCTAGGGGGCAGTGCTCATCTCGGTTACAAAGCCGAAGAGCCAGCGCTGTCCGAAGATGTCCCCATGGTCATGTGGCCGGCATGACTAAACACTAAAGGCACATGGAGGAACGCTGTTCCCTTTCCACCGAAGTTTTTCTCCTTGCATTTTTACATGCTTTCGAACTGCTAGGTTGGCAGAAGCTGGGACAAGTAACGGGAGCTCACTCTGTTATGCGGCGCTAGGGATTCGAACCGCCGAACTGCCGACCTTTCGGATCGATAAGCTCAGCGTCTTAGCCACTGAGCCATCACGTCCCTTCACTAGACTAACCATGCCCAGTTCCTGCAGCCGTTCTTTATATGTTTTAGCCTCCATCTAAATCATCTTTGTTGCTCTTCTCTGCATTCTTTCCAGAATCTCAACATCTCTTTTACATCGTACATCCAAAACTGGATGCAGTATTCCTGGTGTTGTCTTACGAAGGCATTATAAAACGGTACTGACACTTCATATGATCTTGATGCTATCCCTCTGTTAATGCAGCCTAGGGTTGCTTTTGCTGTTTTGGTGGCTGCAGCACACGGTTGGCTCATATTTAAGTGATTGCCCACTAGGGCTCTGAGATGCCTCTTGCTGTTACTGTTATGGAGCCAGGTTTAACCTAATCTGACCTACACACTTGTTTTTTCCATGCCTAAATGTAAAACCTTACTTTTCTCTCCCCTGAATTTCATTTGTTAGATAGGGACCAGTGTTCGAATCTATTAAGATCCATCTCCTGGGTGTTGGCTATTTAATTAATTTAATTTATTTTTATTTTTATTTTTTATTTATTTATTTTAATTACATTTATATGCCGCCCTTCTCTGAAGACTCAGGGCGGCTTACAATTTTTGGGATACAACCCAGTGTGCTCAGCAATAGCCTTCATTCCATTGTATATGCCTGCTTATTACTAAGCGGCATTTTTACAAAGCCAGCTTATTGCCCCCAACAATCTTGGGTCCTCAATTTACCTACCCCGAGAGGATGGAAGGCTGAGTCAACCTTGAGCCTGGTGGGATTCGAGCCTGCAATAATTACAGGCAGCTGGATCTTAAGAGCAGGCATTTAACAGCCTGAGCCACCAAGGCTTTAATTTAATTTAATTATGAGATTTATATGCCGCCCTATCTCCCGAAGGACTCAGGGCTGCTTTACTAAAAACATACAATACAAAAGTTAAAAATAGATTAAACCCAGGGAATCTCATAATCATAAACTAAAAACTATTAACCCATTTAAAAACCCTCCCCCACATCAGTCCAGTTGAAATAGCCATGTTTTTAGGCCACGGCGGAAGGCCCGGAGGTCCGGGGCCACCCAGAGCTCCAGGGGCAGCTGATTCCAGAGGGCAGGCGCCCCCACAGAGAAGGCCCTATTCCTGCGGGCCGCCAGCTGACACTGTCTAGCTGATGGCACCACCAGGAGGCCCTGCCTGTGGGAGCCGCATCTGGCCGAAATCGTTATTGGCAGCAGGGTTTCCTGGAAGTATCCCGGTCCAATGCCATGAAGGGCTTTATAGGTCAACACTATTCCTACGAGCTTGGTATTGTTCCGCAAATTTGATGGGTTCCTCTTCCATCCCTTCACTTAAATTGTTTATGAAGATATTGAAGAGTCCTTGGCCTAAAGCAACACTTTATTTATTTATTTATTTATTTATATTTGAACTTGTATGCCCCATCTCCCAAGACTCGGCTGGCTCACAGCTAAAAACACAGAACAATAAATATTTAAAAAGACATTAAACTAACAAGCCCAAATATAAGACATAACAATACAATAAAATATATTAAAAACCCATCCCTCCAAAGGAGGGTCACAGCCTGGGTGGTCAAACAACCAAGTTTTTAAATCGCGCGGAAGGTACGGAGATCAGGGGCCAGACGGAGCTCCAGAGGCAAGATTCCAGAGGTCGGGGGGCAACAGGAAGGCTGCCGGGGAAGTACCAACCGGGCATTGGACCACCGATGAAACCCCAGGAGTCTCTGTTTATGAGCCCGCACAGGGCGGCCGGAGCTAGCTATTGGAAGAAGACGCCCCCAGATATTGGGGACCCATGCCATGTAGGACTTTGAAGTTAAAACTAAAACTTTGACTCACCCGAGCGCATTGGCAACCAATGCAGGCCACGCAGGAGAGGGGGTAACATGGGAGAACCGGTAACCCCATCACCACCGCCGATTCTGCACCAACTGCAACTCCGGATGGTATGCAAGGGCAGTCCTAGATAGAGAGCGTTGCAGTAGTCAAGTCTCGAGGTGACAAGGGCATGAGTAACCTGCACGAGGGCGCCTCGATCCAAAAAGGGCTACGAAAGTTAACAAGACAGAGAGGAAGCGGCGACTCTGGCGAGGCCCCCACCTGCTCTCTCAACCGAGCCGCACATCCAGGAGGACCCCCAGATTCCGCGCCCATCCACAGGGGTAACACTTCCCCTATGGCTGGCCAAGGATAAACAACTCTGCGAGCCGAGACGCAAAGCCACCTCAGTCTTGGCCGGGTTGAGTTGGAGCATGTTCCTTACCATCCGTGGTCCGCATCCAAGCACCGGGACATCAGGGAGAGGGCATCGCTGATCTGGATACCCCATTGCTTGTATCCCTCCATCTAGGCTACTTAGGCCAACCCCTAGGTTTTTGAGTAGGTAAGTAGATAGGTTGGAAGGATAAAGGAAGGGAGGAAGGGAGGGAGGAAGTTTTATCTAGAGTTTAACTGTCCCAACTATTGAGTAGCTGTCGTGTGTGTGCACATTTCTCCAAAGGAAGCCACAAATGTGATCATGCAGAAGCCAAGCTGAGGCTGCATTCCAGCGCCTCCCCAACAAACAAGTGCCCAGATTTTGTAGCATCACATTAGTCAACCCAAAAGTGGCTTGGCAGAACCACCCGGAAGTGGTGAAAACACAAGGCCTGTAAGCCTTTTGTTGCAATCTCCTTGGTGTTTTCCATAACATCGAAAATTTGTCTCTGCAACCGGAAAAAAATAAGATACAGCTTAACAGGAATACTAACGGGGTGAAGCTTGTGTCACCACAACGTGATGCTGTTTCAGCCATCATACCATCACCATTGCCACGGGGAATGCCCTGTTAGAGAAGGTGTGTATAGAGGAAAATATCTGTAGCTTAGGATTGGACTGTCAGGTCTTTGGTGCTGTCTGAGCTTGGTTGTTCTCTTGCAGACATTTCATTACCAGACAAGGCAACATCATCAGTGCTAGAAGGTAGTAAGGTTTGGGATGAGGAGGAAGAGGAAGAGGAGGAGGAGAGGAGAAGGAGGAAGACTGTGGTGCCCTTGGTGCTCTCTGAGCTTGGTTGGTCTGTTTCATTCCCCACTTAGGTAACTAGCTAAAAGTATTCCCATAGTTGCTGCATGCTTGCCTGGTGCCCAATCCAGATCAAGCTCTCCCTATCTCAGTCCAGCTCTTTGGAAGATACTCCCTCCAGAATTGCCTCTTTGTTAGGTCTTGAAAGCACATCTTTTTCTACAGGCATTTAATTGTTGATTCCAAATTTCAATTATTAATTCTATTTGTATTCCTTGTTTATTTTAATTGCTATTTTAACCATGTGATGCCTAGGTGTTAACATGGCTTTTCTTGTACGAAATTTCCATCGTCGGTGGTGGATCAAGTTAAAATGAAGAAATCAAAGCAGAGGAACAAAATAAAATTCTCGGTGTTCTAAAGCAGCAGCTGGTCTTGGACAGGCCAACTGTCCCCCCTGGGTGACGTCCTTCTACAGATGACAACTGCATTGTCCTCTGGAATAAGAAGAGTTCCATTGGCTGCCTTGAAGGTGGAAAGAAAACCAAGACAACCGTGACCCAGCAGGAGGTGGAAAGGTAGGGTGGCAAATCTCCTGGAACAGCTGTTTGCTCATTAAGGAAAACATCCCGAGCAAACCACTAATCACAAAATCCGACAAGGGTTTAATGGCATGCAGAGCTCAGCCGCTGAACCAAGCAAGCCACTAACACACACACACACACACACCTACGCACGCAACGTACCAGGTTCTGATCTTGCAGAAGTACAGATAAACTGCTGAGCATTACACAAAATTATGCAGTATTTTTTTTTTCTTGGAACATCAATATGTACATAAGGCATTGCAAATTAACATCAAAAGCCAGGATTCAGTTTCCTGGATGAAGCTGCAAATCGCTGAGAGTTTTAAAGCAACAGATAACAGATAATCAGAGTTGGAAGGGACCTTGTAGGTCATCTAGTCCAACCCCCTGCCCAAGCAGGAGACCCTACACCATTTCTGACATATGGCAGTCCAGTCTCTTCTTGAAAGTCTCCAGTGTGCTTATTAGTGTTAACTTGCAGGTGGGGGTTTGTACTGGGCATCTCGGTTAGACTTTGAATTAACTTGGTTTTTTGGGGGATGTGTGTGTGTGTGTGTTGCAAAATAGCTTGAATTATCAAGGAAGACAATGAGCTGGCTGCGTAGAGCACGCTAAGTCCCACATGCAGAGACAGAGAGACATACACACACGCGCCAAGTAAATAGGTTCAACATTGAGCTGAGATGCTGTCTGAATGCACCCAGAGTCTTTTCTGGGAGTTGGTTACATACAGGCAGCTGAGCCCAAACTTTCTGCTGCTAAGCGAGGCAGCTGTGAAGTGAATTTTGCCCCATTTGACCAGCTTTCTTGCCACAGTTGTTAAATGAATCACTGCAGGGTTGTTGGGTTAGTAATTTGGTCCTTAAGTGGCTTCCCCATTGACTTTGCTTGTCAGGAGGTCACAAAAGGGGATCACATGGCCTTGGGACTCTGCAACAGTCATAAGTACATGCCAGTTGCCACGTGTCTGAGATTTGATCACATGACCACAGGGATGGATACTGCAACTGTTGTAAGTGTGAAAAATGGTGATAAGTCACTTTTTTCACTGCCATTCAGGGGTGGGATTCTACCGGTTCACACCGGTTCGGGTGAACTGGATGTTAAAGTTACAGCTGGTTCACAGGACCGGTAATTGAACCGACTGGCTGGTTGCGGCCCTCCCACCCCTCCTCTCCCAAGAGTCTCCATGTGGCCCATTTCTGATGCAGGTATGTGCAGGGTCCACGTGGAGCCTCTGGGAGGGGGAAAAATGGCCTTCTGGAAGTCTGGAAGCAGGCCTTTTTCTGGCTTCCAGAGTCTGCGGGAGACTGTTTTGCCCTCCCAGAGGCCTGGGGGAGCTTTGGAAGGATGGAAACAGCCTCCTCTGGGCTCTGGAGGCCCACCGGAAGCCAGAAAACAGTTCTGTAGGCCCTCCCACCATGGCCCCGCCCACCCAGCAACTGGGCAGCGAACAGGCTGCTAGGATTTTTTTGAAGCCCACCCCTGCTGCCGTTGTAACTTCGAACTAGATGAATGGCTGCAAGTCAACAACTACCTGCATGAGGACTTTGGATCAAAGGCCCACATCAGCTTCAGAGCTCGCAGAGTGTTGAACATGGCGACTGCTCTCCCAAGGACCCCTTTTCTCTGAGATGCTTCAGCTGCAACCTCTGTGTGGAATGGGACAATTTGCCCTGGCCATCTCGCCACGGCCAACTCATCACAGCCTGTCCCAAAGATGCTTTGTCAAGAGGCAACCGGACTTTCTGGTTTTCCTTTGAAGACGTTAGGAGCAGGGGTGCGCTTCAAATAATTTAGCAACTGGTTCTCTGCCTGGTTGCTGGGTGGGTGTGGCCATGGTGGGTGTGGCCTAATTGGCCTCCTGCACTACCCTGGGAGCAAAAAGAGGCTGTGTGTGTGGGGGGTTGCTTTCGCCCTCCCCAGGCTCTGGAGGCTCTCTGGAGGCTGGAAACAGGCCCATTTCCGGCTTTCTGGAACTTCAAGGAGGCCTGTTTTTCACCCTCCCCGAGCCTCAACACGGACCCTGCACATACCTGAGATCCAAAACAGGCCATGTGGGGACTCCTGGGATGTGCAGGGTGGGGTAGGCAGGGCCAGCCAGTTGCTGGAACTACCGGTTCACCAAACCAGATGTAAAATTAACATCTGGTTTGCCTGAACCAATGCGAACCGATAGCAGCCCATCCCTGGTTAGGAGCTTAGGAGAGAAAAAAAAATCAGGACTAGATTCAGCAGTCCATCTGCATTTAGAACACACAGGTCCCTCTTTTGAAGACAACAAAGTCCACATTTTGGACAGAGAGGACCGCTGGTTTGAAAGAGGGGTCAAAGAGGCCATCTATGTAGAAATTGAACAGCCCTCCCTCAACAGAGGGGGAGGGATACGACACCATCTATCTCCAATCTACAACACAGTCCTTTCAACAGTTCCAAAGAAGTCTCCATACCCATTAGCACCACTCAAGTGACCCTGAGTACGGGTGGCCTTAACGACTCTCTAAAAGCATGTAAATGGCCAGCGTGGTTTTGGGGAGAGGTTTTGGGGTGAGTTACCAGGTTTCAGCCTGGTGGGCCAGTTGCCTATTGGATTGAGATGCCCTACATACGGTCATGTTAGCCCCCTGACTCTACTGCAATGCTCTTTACATGGGGCTGCCCTCAAGGACCACCCGGAGGCTTCAACTTGTCCAGAATGCAGTGGTGCAGGTTGTGATGGGAGTGTCCCGACATCATGTTACACCCCTCCTGCGGAGCTGCACTGGATACAAGTTGCCTCCTGGTGAGATTCAAGGTGCTGGTGTTGACCTATAAAGCCCTTCATGGCATTGGACCAGGGTATTTGCAGGAGACCCTGCTGCCAGCAACAGCTTCCCAACGTCCCATGCACTCCCACAGGCAGGGCCTCCTTGGGATACCGTCGGCCAGGCAATGTTGGCTGGTGACCCCCAGGAGTAGAGCCTTCTCTGGGGGGGCTCCCACCCTATGGAATCAACTGCCCCTGGACTGGTGGCCCTCGATCTCCGTCCCAAAACATGGCTTTTCCAACTTGCCAGCCTGGACTGACGGAGAGGAGGGGATTTTAGTAATTGTTTTATCAGTTTTATTGGGTTAGTGGGATTTCAAATTTAATGATTTTTTTTAATATTTGTATTTATCTTTTTATTGTAAGTCAGCCTGAGTCTTCCGAGAGATAGGGCGGCATAGAAATCGCATTAAAATAAATAAAATAAAATAAACATCTGCAAGGAATATAAATCCTTCCATTCCGCACCATTCATTCAGAATTGAAGAAGCTTCTTGGATGAGAAGTGAAACGTCTTCAAAGAAAAACCAGAAAATCCAGTTGCCTCTTGAAAAAAAGCACCTTTGGGATAACCATGACTTGGATGACTGAGGATCTCCATAGACATTTTTCACAGCCAGCTTGCCCCAGGACAATTTCAACAATCCAACTGAATTATTTACAATAATTAATTAATTAATTAATTAATTTATTTATTTATTTATTCGACTTATATGCCGCTCCCTCTCCGAGGACTGGGGGCAGCTTACAATTAAAATACGACAGCAAATAAATTAATTAAAAAGATATTAAACATTTAAGCCGAATTAACATTTAAAACCCCAATTGAAAACCCAACCCAGGAGAATCAGCACAGCCCAGATTTAAAGAGCCAAGTTTTCAAATCATGGCGAAGGTGCAAGATCGGAGCCAAATGGAGCTCAAGCGAAGAAGATTCCACAAAGTGGGAGCCGCCACAGAATAGGCTCCTCTCCGGCGGTCGCTGCCAACACGGTGTCGCAGACGCACCCCGAGAGACCCGTCGCGCCGCAAATAGGCTGTTGGCATTTGATGTTGGAGAAGCCGCTCCCGAAATAACCTGGACCCATGCCCTGTTGGACTTTAAATGTTAATACCAAGACCTGAATTCGAGGGCAACCGAAGCCAATGCAGGCCGCAGGAGGGTGTAACATGAAGTAGAGGCTCCCATCACAACCGGTTGTGATGGGAGTAATTGTGATGGTTGTAATTAAGAGCATATTTTATTTCTTGTCATTTGCATTTCATTTTGTCCCTCCTTTTGTATCCTTTTAAAATGATTCTATTCCACCATTTCTATGTTATTGTAACTGTTGTTCCACAGTGGCTTGTCCCATGGCAAGTGGCCGTGGCAAGTTGGCTGCAATTAGTTGGCCAATGGCACAGCAAGTTGGCTGTGGCCAGTTGTCCTAGACTCGCCTCTGTGTGCTTCGGAACACCTTTGGGCACCAGATCTCAGCATTGCACTGCCTTATTAAATTGGTCATGGGAACGTTGCCACAATAGATTTTTTTAATAAATGCCATGAAAACCCAAGTACGCAGCTGGGGCTTTTTAGCAGAGAAGAATGAAGATAACTAAACAGGCTATTAAGATCAAGGGTGAGATGGAGAAACACTGCAGAGAAGGGGGCAGAAAGAATTTGTTTGACATTAACAAGAACCTTCATCTTATTAATGGCTGACAGTTATAGGTGGCAGATTTAAGGGCTCCAGACGTACACCCTCCTTGATCCAGATTTTATGATGTCAGGTGGCAACAGGATATAATCGAGAGTAGATGTCACCAACGGCTTTTTGAAATCATGGGATGTTTGTGACGAGTGGAAAGGCCGATGGGTGCCTTGATCTCTAGGCTTTGGAATGGGCTGGGCAACCAAAATCTTGGAGGCAGGTAGGCCTCTAATCTTCTCCTTTTTGTGTATTTGTTTAAACCTGTTGTAATTCACTGGCAGCCTGTGCACATGGCAGGAGAATCGGACAGTGAGGAAGAATGGGGACCAGTCTGGGAATCTGGGGAGGACTCGGACGAGGGTCCTGCGTCCAATGCACAGATGGGGCCAGGACCATCTGGGAGTGGGGTGCTGCCTCTGGAGCCTCTAGAATCTGGCAGCAGTGAGGCTGAGGACCCAGGGGAGCCTGTTCTCAGTGTGCATGTGTGCAGAGCTGCTAGAAGGCAAGAGAAGCTAAGACAAAAGGGGCGACTCAGGATTAAGGCTTGGGGGTGATTGTCCCTCTGATAAGGTATAAAGAAAGTGCAAAGGTGGAGAAACCTTTGCAGGAAGCAAAGTTGTTCGCTCTGTTCGGATTAAACCTTGAAGCTCTGTGTGGACTTTGTACTTCGGTTGGTTTTTTATAGTTCATTTGGCACTTTAGTTGTTGGCAGCAATTCAAAGGAGAGAAAGGTGGGTGCTTATCTCGAGGGACTGTTAGGGACTCATTACGGGCTGGGAATGACCATAATTCCCAGCGTTGAAATAAAACAAGATTTGTTTGGACTAAGCGTGTGCTTAATTACGGTCTCAGAAAGCCTCGATCAGAACAAAACCTTTTTCTGTGTGTTCCAAAAACTGTGTGTCTGGTGGCATGAGTAAAGATCACCAGCAGTTAGATTTATTACCATACTGAGGTGAAAAAGATGCAGAAGCTGGAGTTACTCAGTACAGGAGGCTTCATGGAGTTAAACTGCCGCTTTGGGGGGGGGGGGCAAAAAGCCCTAGTAATAAGCAGGCATATACAATGGAATGAAGGCTGTTCCTGAGAGCATTGGGTTGTTCTCCAAAAATTGTAAGCCGCCCTGAGTCTCCGGAGAAGGGCGGGATATAAATATGAATTAAAATTATTTGAGCCTTGGTGGTGCAAGCTGTTAAATGCATAGCACTTAGTTCCAGCAGCCTGCAATTAGTGCAGGCTCGAATCCCACCAGGCTCAAGGTGGACTCAGCCTTCCATCCTCTCGGGGTAGGTAAATTGAGGACCCAAGATTGTTGGGGGCAATAAGCTGGCTTTGTAAAAATGCCGCTTAGTAATAAGCAGGCATATACAATGGAAGGAAGGCTATTGCTGAGCGCATTGGGTTGTATCCCAAAAAATTGTAAGCCACCCTGAGTCTTCGGAGAAGGGCGGGATATAAATATGATTTAAAAAAAAAAAAAAACTCCATTCCTCTACTGCTAACAGAATATCTTATGCCACCAGATTTGAAATTTTAGGCTTAGACAATTTAGAACTATGCTGCCTTCGGTCTGACCTTAGTACATAAAATTATCCATTGCAATGTACTACCCGTCAATGACTACCTCAGCCTCAATCACAACAACACATGAGCACACAATAGATACAAACTTAAGGTAAACCTCTCCAAACTCGATTGCAGAAAAGACGTCTTGCTGTCAATGCCTGGAATGCCCTACCTGACTCTGTGGTTTCTCTCCCAACCCCCCAAAACTTTAACCTTAGACTGTCTACTGTTGACCTCACCCCATTCCTAAGAGGTCTTTAAAGGGCATACATAAGCACACCAACATGCCTACCATCCTTGTCCCATTGTCCCCATTTATTCATACCCATTACATGTATTAATAATCATGTTTATACTTACATCTGTTATCTAATACATGCTCAATAAATAAATAAACAAAAAATAAAAAAGGAGAAGCAGCTCTCTGGAATCAAGATGGAAAGGAAGGGAAGGGAAGAGGAAGGAAGATGAGAAAAAAGAGAAGAAAGGGAGAATGAGAAGAAGAGAAGAGAAGAAGAATAGAGATAAGAAGAAAGAGAAGAAAAGGAAAATGAAGAAAGAGAAGAGACTCCACTTGTCTGGAGAAATAAGAGATCTGTTAGACTTACAAGCAGTTCTTGATTTGTGATCAGAATTTCAGTCGTAATTCGAGGCACATTTAACATGACCAGATTTAATTTCATGACAGTTTTTACAATGGTCATTACATAAGTCACCATGGTTGTTAACACAAGCCGATTGCCAAATACCCAAAATGCAATCATGTGACTGTGGGGATGGTACAGCAGTTATAACTTTGAGGTCCGGTTGTAACTGTTTTTTTGAATCCATCATAACTTTCAAGAGTTCTTACGTGAGTGATCATAAATCAAGGATTTCTTCTAAATAGCAAAATTTTAACATCATAGGCGTATCCTGACCGGAGTTGGATATCTCTTCTTTTTTAACTTGAATCTTCTTACAGAAATATGTCCAGCAGAAAGCCAATTTGGTGGGTAGTTCAAAGCTCCAAGCCAGAAACCAGAGGCTACGAGTTCTAATTCCATCTTAGATATGAAGCCAACTGGATGACCTTCAGCCAGCCATTTTCTCTCAACCCTCGGATGAAGGCATTGGCAAACCACTTCCAAAAAACCTTACTGAGAAAACTCAGGGACTAGTCCAAGCAGTTGTTAGGAGTCAACACTGATTTGAAGGTCAAATCATATTATCAGAGTTGGAAGGGACTTCGTAGGTCATCTAGTCCAACCCGCCACCCCAAGCAGGAGACCCTACACCATTTCTGACAAATGGCAGTCCAAACTTTTCTTGAAAGCCTCCAGTAATGATGAAGCTCCCACCCACAACCTCTGAAGGCAACTTCTGTTCCATTGGTTGATTGCTCTCACTGTCAGAAAATTCCTCCTTATTTCCAGGTTGAATCTCTCCTGGTTCAGTTTCCACCCATTATTCCTTGTCTGGCCTTCAGGTGCTTTGGAAGATAGCATGACCCCTTTCTCCTCTCTGGGGCAGCCCCTCAAATATTGGAAGGCTGCTATCATGTCTCCCCTGGTCCTTCTCTTCACTAGACTAGTCATGCCCAGTTCCTGCAATCATTCATCGTATGTTTTAGCCTCCAGTCCCCTAATCATCCTGGTTGCTCTTCTCTGCACTCTTTTGAGTCTCAACATCTTTTTTATAGGGTGGTGACCAAAGCTGGATGCAATACTCTAGGTGCATGCAGCACACACACACACACACAGAGATTGCCCATATGAGTGGCTGTGATTGGGGGAGAGCATATGATGAAACATTACAACATCCTCATGCAAACCTGACTATTTTCTCTGGGTAATCCATGTTTGATCATTTCAGGCTCTCTCTGGTTGTGGCTTTCTAGACGTGCCCTTCTTGTCCCAGCCTGCATCACAACTACCCAAAGACATGTTTGTCCCTGCCTAGCCGGTGGCACAAATTCACACAACCTGCCTACTCAAACCTACAGCGAAAAGACCCGAGGTCTGCTTTACGTGCAAATTTGCTATGTTCAGTTTGGCTGGATTTACATTTTTGTTTTTAAAAGCTCAGACGCCAGCTTGTGCTGCTGGCTTGCAGTTCAAAATACCGCCTGCAAACTCAGAAGGGGAATTCAGATATTGCCTGAACTCAAACCTCCGTTGGGGATAAAAAATAAAAATAAAAAAGCTAGAAGATTAAAAGGATTGCTTTCATTTTAATGGGGAATAGAGTCTAAGCTGTAGATGTCTCAAGGAAGGCAAGGCAGTGAGGATGGCAAGCAGGCAATTGTGCCATCAAAACCCTGCCCTTTGACTGGCGGAAGGCCAAAACAAACATGAATTGAACTGACCCCCCAACACTTTTAAAATAAGCACATCGAAAGGGCAGGGCATTCGTTGCACAGACTATTTTGACTTTTTTTGACCTATCCAGAGGCCTCTGACTTAATCCCACGCTTCTCCAAAGAGGCTCTCCTCCGTCTTCCGGAGTTTTATTCTCTCCCCTTAGTTTGTCCCACTTATCCTCCCCGTGAAGATGTTTGAGCGACCCTCCTGCCACCTCGCTTGTCCCTCGCCCTTGCAGAAACACGGCTGCGATTGGGTGTCCCATGCAAAGTCACGGAGAGTGCATGAAAAGAGGTGCCGACTGCAGCACCTCTGGGAGAATATTGATCCTGGGTGCAAAAACAAAACAAAACAATTCATTAACATTTTGACCCTCAATTTGGGAAGGCGACTTGTAAAATAGCGTGGCATCGGAGCCGCCTTCCACAAATGACCCATGCAGACAGCCCTTTCCCAGTTTCGGTCATTCTAATGCTCTCTCTCCCTCTCTAGTTCTTAGCTAGCCATCAATACAGAGTCCTCGACTTGCATCCAGAACTGAGTCCAACATTTCTGCTGCTCAACAAGACAGTTATTGAGTTTTGCCCCATTGTGGGACCTTTCATGCTACCGTTTTTAAGTGAATCGTTGCAGTTAAGTTCAGGATTCCCGCAATCACCCTAATTAAATCATGATCCTTGAGCCAAACTTCAAAAACTTCAAAGGATTCAATAGAGGCGACATACTGGCACTGCCCTGTATGAAGCCAACTCTGGCATGCATCATTTACAGTCCCCTGTGACCCTGTTTTCCCCTCTCCCCCCTGGGTGTGTCATAAATCATATTCTCCAATTGAGCACGTTCACAGGCTGGGTGTCATCATTCACGTTCTCCAATTAAATATATCCGTGGGCAAAAAGCACCAGAAGGCAAGACAAGAAACAATGGATGGGAACTATTCAAGGAGAGAAGCAACCTGGAATTAAAATGAAATTTCCTAACAGAATTATTAACCAGTGGAACGACTTGCCTTCAAAAGTTGTGGGTGCTCCATCACTGGAGGCTTTGAAGAAGAGGCTGGACAGCCATTTATCTGAAATGGCATAGAGTCTCATGTTTAAGCTGGGGGTTAGACTAGAAGACCTCCAAGGTCCCTTCCAGCTCTATTCTGATTCATTGTATTCCCCTTGGGAAAGCATCCAGCATTACCCGAACTTCTCTCCGGCAATAGAACATTTTGGATTCCTCTTCTATTTGCCCGAATTAATCAACAGCTGGGCTGCATATGGTGATTATTTTTCTCTCTTTCATCTCTCTCCCTTTTCTTTTCTTTTCTCTTTCTTTTTTTCCCTGGGAAGTTTAGCAACTCAATCAGTGCTGCGTGTTTGAGAGAAAAGGGTTGGCTTTGGGGATGGAATGAAACAGGAGCCATACATAATTCAGGCAAAGATGCGTAAAAGCCCAAGGGAATGAGCCAGAGAAATGTAACAGCTATTTTAAGGCTCTTGCCATAAATAGACTGATATTTAATGCTTCCCCCCCCCCCAGCAGTTGAGAGTTCCATCTGGGCCAGATGAAGGCTTGATCGAAGTTAATTGTTTTCTCTGGGATTTTAACTGACTGCATTGATCTGAAAGAGACTTTCTCCACTGGGGCTCGGCTCCCCACCCTGATCTGCAAATTCTTCGCCATCAAAGGAGAAGCCAAACCACAAACAGATCTACCTGTACTCTGCCAGGTTGCTAAACAAAGGGGGGGAGGAGGGAAATCGCAGCCACGGTTGCATGACTGATGCTATGCTACATTACACAATATGCACAGTCAGAAGGTCATGACCTGGATTGCACGACGGTGGCTGCCATCTTGAATTTTTTTGACCTGCTTTCTCACAGGTGGCCTGCTCCTAATAATGCTCAGGGCTGGTCTCAGTTTGAGGAGTCAACTTTTCTTAAAATTGCCAAGGTTGAGAAACACACCGCCTCCGGTCCACGAAAAAACCTCTCTCCACAGAACTGGTCCCTGGTGCCCCAAAAGGTTGGGCTGAGTGAATTGCACCCCATATTCTGTAACCGCTTTGCTCCCTGTGCCATCCGTCTGGCAAACTCGCAAGATTCATTTTTCTTGCTACATATATGTATACATCTGAACTAGACTGTGATGTTTCTCTGCATCATATAATATATGTGGGTATATGCACAATTCTGTATTTATTTATTTATTTTGTAATATTTGTGTAGTGTATATTGGAGGTGGTGATCCTTTGAGAGCTGTATGCAACAAAATTTCATTTTAATGTGTGCCAATTGGTGTACATTCAAAGTGACAATAAAGTTATTCTATCTATCTATCTATCTATCTATCTATCTATCTATCTATCTACCTACCTACCATCCATCCATCCATCCATCCATCCATCTATCTATCATCTTCTATCTATCTACCTATCTATCTAATCTTCTACCTATCTATCTTCTATAACTATCTATCTATTATCTATCTATCTTCTATTTATCTATTATCTATTATCTATCATCTCTCTCTCTAATCTTCTACCTATCTATCTTCTATCTATCTATCTATCTATCTATCTATCTATCTACTACCTATCTAATCTTCTACCTACCTATCTTCTATCTATCTATCTATCTATCTATCTATCTATCTATCTATCTTCTATTTATCTATTATCTATCATCTCTCTCTCTCTCTAATCTTCTATCTTCTATCTATCTATCTATCTATCTATCTATCTATCTATCTATCTATCTTCTATTTATCTATTTTTTTGCCACAGTTGTTAAGCAAATCACTGCAGTTAAGTGACTCATGGGGTTATTAAGTGAATCTGGTCTCTTCAATTGACTTTGCATGTCAGATGCCCGCTGGTGATCACGTGACCCCCCAGGACAGTGCAACCATCGTACCTTCATGCCAGTTGCCAAGTGCCCAAATTTTGATCACGTGACCAGGGAGATGCTACAAGGACTGTAAGTGTGAAAAATGCTCACTTCCTTCAGTGCCGCTGGTAACTTCCAATGGTCATTAAACAAATGGCGGTGATTGGACTTCCCTTAGAGCAGTGTTTCTCAACCTTGGGAATTTTAAGAAAGGTGGGCTCCAACTCCCAGGATTACCTAGCCAGCCATGGTGACTGGGGAATTCTGGGAGTTGAAGTCCACATGTCTTCATTGCTTAAAGCTACCAGAGCTGGGCTGCTATTGAAGCTCATCTGGATTTTTGCCTCTCAGTTATAGCCTTAGTTTTCTAATCCAACCTGATTTCTTTCATGTACTTACCAAATTATTTGAAAGGAGTCCTCCTAATAAACCCTCTTTTCAAAGCCTTTGGAAGCCGGAGGGACACGCCATCTCTTTCAAATAGCCAAGCTAATTACATTTTTAAAGGACAGAGGAAAAAGGGACGCATCCCAAATAATGCAGTAGGAAATCATATCAAGGATTTCAAGAATGGGGCTACTATTCATCCCAATTTACTTTTTCACCTCTTCCTCATTAATGAGATACTAAACTTTGAAGACCACTAAGAAGGTTTTCTCCCAGTTCCAAATTCTGTTCCCATTCAAAGGAGAAAGCAAAAGAAAAAAGAATAGGTTGGCCTGGGGAATTTAAAAAAAAAATCATGATTCTTGTTCTCCCAAGTTCTTGCTAAACTACACACCAAACTAGAAGCAATGTCAAATGCCTAGGAGATTTTCCCTTGCAGGTTTTGAAAATGAGAACAAGATTCTGTTATTGTAACCTTACAATAAAGTAGAATTAGTTCACCTGGGTTGTCTTCCTGTCTGGACTACTTCACAAGGTAGTCAATCAACCTTGTAAATTTGAAAATACATTCCCCCCCCCTCGCCTTTACAGCCTAAGAAACTAGGGAGAGTCCCTTCTGAGATGTTTTCCATGCCCATGTAAAAGGTATAGTACACTAAATTATCTGCTACAATGTCCTACCTGTCAATGACTACTTCAGCTTCAATCCGCAATAACACACGGGCAAACAATAGATACAAACTCAAAGTAAAATGCTCCAAACTCGATTGCAGAAAATAAGACTTCAGCAACAGGGTGGTCAACGCCTGGAACACCCTACCCGACTCCGTTGTTACAGCCTCAACCCCTCACAGCTTCAATCTCAAACTGTCTACCGTGGACCTCACCCCATTCCTGAGAGGTCCTTAAAGGGGGCATGCATAAACCCACCTGCGTGCCTACCATCCCTGTCCTTTTGTTCCCATTTATCCTATTATCACTATTATTAAGTGTTGTACCTGATCATTCTTGACTCTTGATGAACGTATCTTCTCTTTTATGTACACTAAGAGCATCTGCATCAAGACAAATTCCTTGTGTGTCCAATCACACTTGGCCAATAAAGAATTCTATTCTATTCTATCCATTTATTCATACTCATTTATTATGTATACACTTATACCTGTTTATACCTATATGTTTATATGTGATGTTCATACTTATAACTGTTTTCTCATACATGCTTGACAAACAAAATAAATAAATAAAATAAAATGAACAGGCTGAGCCTGCAGGAAGGGTTAAATGCATCATGAGTCCCTTCACACCCAGAAGGGAAGTCCAGCCCACCTTGAATTCCTTCTATTCTTATCTCCCGCTAATTTCCCTTGACTGTTTAGTACTTCAGATTCTTGCAGCTGAGCTTAAGTTTGCAATAAATCTTCATACACATTTGAATGGCCTGGATCTCCTGATTACCCTGGTGTTTGACAACCCACACTCCTGCAGACTCAGTTGCCTGTTGGTTGACCTTGGCTTTGTCTGTTCCTAAGGTCACTCTCTAAATCCAATACAAAATCAATCAGAACCGATCAAAGAAACAAACTTAAAATCTTTCATTTCGAATCCTCTGCAATGGTTTGTTCAATTAGCAGATTTGTTTGGGCAGCCACATCTGTACTGCTGAAATTCAGATGACCCCAAGGGGGCAGAAATGAGTTATAAAAAGTTTGAAAACTTTGAGGCCATCTAGTGGGCGTTTTTATGGGCTGCAGTGGCTCAGAGCTCCTGCTACTTATCCCAGCTTCTGCCAACCTAGCAGTTCGAAAATGCAAGTAACCCCTTTAGTGGGAAGGTAACAGCGTTCCGTGCACCTTCAGCATTTAGTCATGCCGACCACATGACCACGGAGACGTCTTCGGACAGCATTGGCTCTTCAGCTTTGTAACGGAGATGAGCACCGCCCCCTAGAGCCAGAAACAACTAGCACGTTTGTGTGAGGGGAAACTTCACCTTTACCTAGTGGACGTTTTTAATTTTTCAGTCTTAATTTCATACCATTAGATCAATCTTTTCCAGTTTTCAGTTCTGATCAACTAATATTCAGAAAATGGAGGAATCAATAAATTAAATAAATACTCCACCCTACATTTCTTTTACACTATGATAGCTCACTTTATTTTATATATTTATTTTTTATGAATAAAGTAATGATTCTGGTTGTATTTGTGCAGGCCTTCCTATTCTCTCCCCTTTTTAATGCCTTTAAAACGGAATTTTACATAGAAACACACAATTCCAAAATTATTTTTTTAAAAACCTCTTTGATTCTTTTATGTACTCCTTATCAATTCTCAGCAAAAACATACGGGGAATGAATGCCCTTGAACAGAAAGATTTGCAGCCTATTGAAATTCCTCTTTTAGATATGTATTATCAAATTTCCCATTCATTTGTTTCTTCTGGGACTGTTGTTACAAACAACAACTCAATCTAAGAAAAGTCTATGACAGCAAGAAAGTCCAAAGGAAGTTGGTAGCATTTTTATAGCTAACACATTTTATTAAAAAGCAGAAGCTTTTCTGAGCTGTAAGTCCCTATATCAGGCACAGTTGCAAATTTCTGCCTTTTAATAAGATATATTAAAAGGTATTGTTAGGTTCCTTCCAATTTTTGATCTCAGTCCTTTATTCCTGAATCAAATTGCCTTATTTGTGCAAAAAAAAAAAAAATCTTTGGTTCCCATTGAAAAAAGGCAAGATTGCTACAATGAGCCCAGGCGTTTTTGTATTATACTGCACAGTCAAAAAGAGGGCTGTGAAAATATTTACAGATCGCTCACATCCTAGACATAAACTGCTTCAACTCCTTCCCTCAAAATGACGCTACAGAGCACTGCACAGCAGAACAACTAGACACAAGGACAGTTTTTTCCTGAACGCCATCACTCTGCTAAACAAATAATTCCCTGTACACTGTCGAATTATTTACAAAGTCTGCACTACTATTACTATTAATCTTCTCATCACTCCTTATCACCCATCCCCTCCTACTTGTGACTATATGACTTTAACTTTGTTGCTTGTATCCTTACGATTTACATCGACTGTTTCCTAGTATGATTTGATTGCTTACCCTATGACTATTATTAAGTGCTGTACCTGATGATTCTTGACTCTTGACGAATGTATCTTTTCTTTTATGTACACTGAGAGTATTTGCACCAAGACAAATTCCTTGTGTGTCCAACCACATTTGGCCAATAAAGAATTCTATTATATTCTGTTCTGTTCTGTTCTGTTCTATTACAAATTCCTAAATGTTTCTTATTCAGAGAAACGATAATGAAAACACACATAAAGATTTCATAGGATTTCCTGAAAAAGATATTTCCCCCCATTGAAGAATCTCTTTTCAAGTAAAGGAGGTTGAGTATGTTGAGTTTGTAACTGTAGCTTACAGTCCTTAGTAATGTGGACAAAATGCCTGAGAATGATACCGAATTGGAAGGAATCGGGTGGAAAGGAACTACCAGGTTTGATGAAAATGTTGGACCGGCTTAGCTATATAAGAAAGGGTTTATCAAATCAACTTTTACAATAGCCATACAACCAACAGTCAGATTTCAGCAAAACTGGTAAAAGTGGAAACACACAGTCTTAGATTTACTAGGTAGACCAAACCAGGAAATCAAAGCAGTTCTGGGTTGCATCAACAGAGGGAAAGCATCGAGATCCAAAGAAGTGATAGCATCATTTTGAGCACACTTGGAATACTGTGTCCAGATCTCATCACCGTGACACAACAAAGATCTTGAGATCCTGGAAAATGTGCAGAGAAAAGCAACACAGATTATTAGGAGTCTGGGAGCTGAACGGTTGAGGGAAGAATGGTTACAGGAATTGGGTTTGTCTAGTCTAGTGAAAAGAAGGAATACGGGGGTGACATGATAGTAGTGTTTTAATATTTGAGGGGCTGCCACAGAGAGGTCAATTTATTCTCCAAAGCACTAGAAGACAGGACGAGAAGCAATGGATGGAAACTAATCAAGGAGCCTTGGTGGCTCAGGCTGTTAAATGTCTGCTCTTAAGATCCAGCTGCCTGTAATTATTGCAGGCTCGAATCCCACCAGGCTCAAGGTTGACTCAGCCTTCCATCCTCTCAGGGTAGGTAAATTGAGGACCCAAGATTGTTGGGGGCAATTAGCTGACCTTGTAAAAATGCCGCTTAGTAATAAGCAGGCATATACAATGGAATGAAGGCTATTGCTGAGCACATTGGGTTGTATCCCAAAAACTGTAAGCCGCCCTGAGTCTTCGGAGAGGGGCGGCATATAAATGTAATTTAAAAAAAAAGGAGAAAAGCAATCTAGAACCAAGGAGAAATTTCCTGACTGTTAGAACAATTAACCAGTGGATCAACTTGCCTCCCTTCAGAAGTTGTGACTGCTCCATCATTGGAGGTTTCGAGTAATGACTAGACAGTCACTTGTTTGGAATGGCATAGGATCTCCCGTTTGAGCAGGGGGTTGGACTAGAAGACCTACAAGGTCCCTTCCCACACTGGAGAAACCCAACCTAGAACCAAGGAGAAATTTCCTGACAGAGAGAACAATCAACAAGGGAATGGCTTCCCTTGAGAAGTTGTGGGTGCTCCATCACTGGAAGCTTTTAAGAAGAGACTGGACAGCCACTTGGAATGGTATGAAGTCTCCAGCTTGAGCAAGGGGTTGGACTAGAAGACCTCAAAGGTCCATTCCAGCTCTATTCTCATCGATTGCCTAGTTTAATGAAGAGAAGGATTAAAGGTGATATTACAACTATCTTCGAGTACATGAAGGGCTGTCACAGAGAAGAGGGAATTGACCTATTCTGCAAAGCACCTGAGGGCAAGATAATAAGCAATAAGGTCTCTAAAGAGAGATCCTACCTGGAACTAAGGAGAAATTTCCTGACAGTAACAACTATTAATTAATGGAATAACTTGCCTCCCGAAGTTGTGGATGCTCCATCACTGGAGGTTTTCAAAAATATACTGGACAGCCATAAGGTCTCCTGCTTGAGCAGGGGGTTGGACTAGAAGACCTCTAAGGTCCCTTTCAGCCCTGTTATTCTATGTTCTAACTCCACAGGAAGGCATCAATTATTTTACACATATTAAAAAAAGGAATAGGATTTTGACTGTGCAGTTAAGGCTGCCGTATTGAATGTTTTAACCAGGGGTGGGATTCAAATTTCTTAACAACAGGTTCTGTGGCATGGCTTAATTTGTGGGTGTGGCTTAGTGGTCATGTGACTGGCTGGGTGTGGTGTGATTTGCCAATTCTCTGAACTGAGCAGAATTGTAACAACCGGTTCTAGCGTACCGGTCCGAACTGGTAGAATCCCAGCCCTGGTTTTAACCCAGGATGAACCATCCCTGAGAGCTTTCGTTAGAGGCATCACTGCAATTTTTTTTCTTTTGCAACAGTCAGAAAGATTCATAAAACGAAACAGAGAAGCCGTGGGACTGTTTTGCAAGAAAGATGCTCCATTCTTATTTTTGTGTCATTCTTTCCCAAAAATGCACAGCAAATTTGTTTTTGGGGGAGGGATTATATTTTTTAAGGTTAAAAAAAATCCCACAATCCTCCAGTTGCTATCAAGTTTGGAGAGATATGGTTTAGGATGATGGAGACAAAAGGCAATAAAATTGATAAAAACATTGACAGGGACATGTAGAACTTTTGTTCTCTAGGTTTGAGTGCCTGATTCTCAGTTTCAGAGAAGACACATTTTTATATTTTGCTCAAAATACACCAAGATTTCAGTAAAACATTTCTAACCACTCAGGTGGATCCTGGATACGAAGCTGCATTTTCACCAATGTAAGGGCCATGTCTGCAATTAACCCACTGTCACTCGCTATAGGCATTCACCCGGGAGCTAAACATCTGGTGCAGGAGAACATAAAAAACCCCAGTCCATTCCAAAAAATGTCAGCTGACAGGAATCTGGAGATATGCCCTCTCTACTGTAGCTCCCGCCTTCCGGAATATTCTCCCTTCGAGAAGTCCCCAACCTTTTTAGCTTTTCATAAGGCTGTGAATAAGGGTGGCTCAGTGGCTAAAACACTTGTGAATCAAAAAGGTCAGCAGTTCGGCAGTTCGAATCCCTAGCACCGCATAACGGAGTGAGCTCCCGTTACTTGTCCCAGTTTCTGCCAACCTAGCAGTTCGAAAGCATGTAAAAAATGCAAGTAGAAAAACAGGGACCCCTTTGGTGGGAAGGTAACAGCGTTCCATGCGCCTTCGGCATTTAGACATGCCGGCCACATGACCATGGAGATGTCTTCGGACAGCGCTGGCTCTTCGGCTTTGCAACAGGGATGAGCACCGTCCCCTAGAGCCGGAAATGACTAGCACGTGTGTGCGAGGGGTATCTTTACCTTTACCTTTAAGGCTGTGAAGACTTAGTTGCATGTGTGGAATGGTGATGTGTTAAGGGTTAAGGACATTAATATCCATAGTAACAGTTTTACATGATACCATGTATATTTATTTTGTCCAGAATCATAGCATCCTAAGGTTGGAAGGGACTCTGGAGGTCTTCTAGTCCAATCCCCTGCTGAAGCAGGAGACCCTATATTATTATGGACAAATGCCTGTCCAGTCTCTTCTTGACAACCTCCAGTGATGGAGCATACAGCATCTCCGGAGGCAAGTTGTTCCACTGGTTAATTGTTCCAACAGTCAGGAAATTTCTCCTCAGTTCTAGGTTGGATCTCTCTTTGATAAGTTTCCAACTGTTGCTTCTTGTCCTTCCTTCAGGTTCTAATTATTTCTATGTCTTATGATGTATGCTGCCCAAAATCATTTGTTGAGATGGGACAGCTACCAACAAGAAAACCAACAAGTATATAAATAGAATTATTTGGCTGTACCAAATTGAAAAGAAGGAGGTATTTCTCAGTCAGCCAAATACCAGGGTTGATCTTGATCTCATCTCAGGAAGTTAATCAGAGTTAGACCTCAGTAGGAAATGATTGAAGGCCAGCAGAAATACCCAGGGCTTTGGGTTAGGCTAAACTCTAACTAGAAAAATAATAACAGAATAGAAGAATTGGATGGGACTTAACTAACCCTAACCCTAACCCCACCCAAGCAAGAGACCCTATATCATTTCTGATGGTGGCAGTCCAGTCTCTTTTTGAAAGCTTCCAGCGATGAAGCTCCTACAACTCCTGAAGGCAACTTCTGTTCCATGGGTTGATTGTTCTCACTGTCAGAAAATTTCTCATTTCTAGGTTGGTAATATATATAAGTAATATACTGTATATATACTGTATATGTACATAAATGTAGATTTGATAGGTGTCCTTTGTAAGATGTACAAGTGATTGTAACAAATGACAAGTAACAAGTAACTGTTACTGCCTTTCACACACACACATACACACACACACACACACACACACACACACATATATGGAAATCGACAGGAATCCATGGAGACTGTATTTCTCAGGCACGTTCACAACACTCCAGGGTTAGAGTGGAGTATGGGGGGGAGTCTAATTTATAATGATATTAAAGAGGATGCTTTTAACATTACCAACGAAGGCTTCTGGTGTGATTTTTCTTTTCTTTCAGGGGTGCTAATTGCTCTCTGCCTGGGTTATTATGGGTGCTAATGACCAAACTGAGAGAAGAAAGGTTAGGATGTGGAAGAAAACAACCTCAGGAGGGTTGGAGGACAGCAGGTTTGTTAAGGAAAGGATGAGAGGTGAGGTCAACAAAGAACTAGAGTATTGAAATCAGCCTTGCAACTTCTCAAAGTGTCCTTCCTCTGAGAAAGAGGCTTCTGTTTTTCTCCTGTTCTTCTAAGAACTTGAGAATGTCTTTCCCGTTGGTGTTTTGGCATCAATGTTTTGTGGGAAGCAGATGTCCCTGGGAACATTTCTGGGGCTTTTCTGACCCACCGTGGCTGCTCCAAATTTAAATGCTCTTCTCCTACAAGAAATCCATTTCTGATGTTCTTCCACAGCTCTGAGAAGATGTGGGGAGGCTAGGAGCAGTGGTGGTATACTACCGGTTCATCCCGGTTTGGGCGAACTGCTGGTGAAAATCATTACTGGCTCAGCTGAACCGGTAGTAAAAAAACAGATCCGATCGGCCGAACCTGTTCCTCTGATGATCAGCTGAGAGGATAAAAGAAGCAACAAGTGCATGGGCAGGTAGGATGGTCACTCCTAGCTTTTCGTTTCTTCCTCCTCTCAGCTGATTGGTGTGTTAGGGGCACACACACATGTGCATTGGGGGGGCGCATGCGTGGATGCACGATCACCCACCAGACCGGTAGCGACCAAGGTAGGAACCCACTACTGCCCAGGAGGCCACCAAGGAAAGCACCTGATCTAGAATGATCTCAGGAAGATGCTCTCTGCATCATGAAGTCATCACACCCATGATGTGAAGGCAATGCTTGCATCATTCTGTGGCAGCTTCCTACATTTTTACCATACGTCGTTTTTATGATGTAGATTGTACATACCTCTTTTCTGCACCATGTAAGACCAGATGCTACCTGGAGTGATGGAATATTCACACAGCCCTTAGTGGCCTCTTAAGCCTTGAGCAAGTGTAAGAACTCCATGGTCCACTCCAAAGAATTTCTCCCAAATCCTCTTTTCTGCTGAAATCCTTTCCTTCCCCCAACTCAGCTCCAAAGGGAAAAAAAAGCTTAAACTTAGTTTAGATGGTGGTCTGAACCATGGTTATTCAAACAGTGATTCAATGAGTACAACATACTCGACCACAGACACAACAACACACGGTTAAACCATAAACCCATGTTTGTCCATTGCAATAGCCAGTTCTCACATTTTGCTAAGAAAAACTCGAATTCCATTATGGCTTATTTGTCGTGTGAACTAGACTATTGAGAGAAAATCAGATCCTTTGGGGAGCCATCATTTATTCTACTAATTTCCCTTTGAGAGGTCTTTGGTGCTCTCTAAGCTTGGCGGGTTTTTTTGCAGATGTTTCATGACCCAAATAGGCAACACCATCAGTGCTAGAAGGGAGTTGGGTTTATGAGTGGGAGGAAGAGGAGGAGGAACTGAGGGGTCCTTGGTGCTCTCTTAGCTTGCTTGTTTCCTTGCAGACATTTCATGATCCAACTAGGTAATATCAACAGTGCCAGAAGGGGGTGGGTGGGGTATGCAGAGAGGAGGAGGAGTGTGGTGTCCTTGGGTGCTCTCTGAGCTTGGTGATTTTCTTGCAGATGTTTCATTACCCAAACTAGGTAATATCATCAGTGCTAGGAAGGAATGGGGTTTGCTCTCAATTTTTATTCTGGTGGCTTGCCCTGTCACTGTTGGTGGGAGAGAATTTCTTTGGTTGGGCTGTTTACTGTTGGCTTCTTTGGCAGTTTTTTTTAAAATTACATTTATATGCCGCCCTTCTCCGGAGACTCAGGGCTTACAATTTTGGATGCAACCCAATGTGCTCAGCAATAGCCTTCATTCCATTGTATATGCCTGCTTATTACTAAGCGGCATTTTTACAAGGTCAGCTTATTGCCCCCAACAATCTTGGGTCCTCAGTTTACCTACCCCGAGAGGATGGAAGGCTGAGTCAACCTTGAGCCTGGTGGGATTCGAGCCTGCAGCAGTTGTAGGCAGCTGGAACTTAAGTGCAGGCAATTAACAGCCTGAGCCACCAAGGCACAAGTTTCTTGATTGGGGTACTGTTTACTGGATTGTTGGGCTGATGTTAGTCTTGCATTTAATCTATGCTCATCCGGGTGCTGATGGCTGGTGAGTTTTTGGCCTTTTCTTCCCTTTTTCAGCTTATTGGTTGTCTCTTTTGAACGGCATATGCATATGGTTTATATCTACGTGTTATAAAGCAGTAGCAATACTCCACATGATCTTGATTCCATCTTTCTGTTAATGCAATTTAGGATTGCATTGGCTTTTTGGCTGCCGCCGCACAGGGCTGGCTCATGTTTAAGTGATTGTCCACTAGGACTCCAAGATCCCTCTCCCAGTTTACTGCTTTTGAGCCAGGTTTCACCTAATCTGTACTTGTACATTTGGTTTCTCTTGCCTAAGTGTAAAACCTTACTTTTTTCTGTTTATATGTTACATCTATGTGTCTGCTGATGGCTAATTTGTCAGAATGCCAGGCTTCTAGAAATCCCCTACTATTTGGGGGCCTTGGCTTGGTCTAGAGTGCTTACAGTTTCCCAGTTGAAACCATAGTTAAGTCAATCCACATGGTGTGAAATTAAAGAGTTTTTATCCTTTTTTCTGACTGCTAGTTGGTTGTTCATGGGTGCATTCTTCTTTTTTTTTTTGCAATTTGTTTTGCATTTTTTTCCCAATTCCCCCTTGCAAATATTCCCCAGGAGACAAGGATCTTTGCTGTGCCCTGACCACTGGCTGTTCTAACCAAGGCTTCCTGAGACAGTAACAATCACACACTGTTCCCAAAAACCTTTTGTTTTATTTCAACAGCTGTGAATTATATGCATTCACAGCCCGTAATGGGTCCCAAATAGTTTATGAATAGTCCAACAGAAGTCTGCCACAGTCTTTTGGGGATAAGGCTGATAAGCACCCACCTTTATCTCCCTTGAACCGCTGCCAACAACTAAATTGCCAATTAGCTGTACAAGGCCAAACGGAGCACAGTCAACATGGAGCTTCAGAGTTTAAACCCACCAGAACGAACAAAGTTGCTTCCTGCAAAGGCTCATGTCCCTTTGCTCCTCCTTTATGTGTTATGGGAGAGGCCAATCACCTCCAAGCCTTACTCCCAAGTCACCCCTTTTGTCTTAACTGTTCTTGCCTTCTGGCAGCACTACGCAAGCGCACACTGGGAACAGGCTCCCCCTATTCGTCTGCCTTGCTGATGCCAGATTCTGGAGGCTCTGGACTCAGCACATAACTCCCAGATAGCCCTGGCTCCATCTCTGTGTCAGACGCAGATCCCATGTCCGAGCCCTCCCCAGACTCCCGGAGTGGCCCATGTTCCTCCCCACTGTCCGACTATGCTGCTGTCTCCGCAGGCTGCCAGCGGACCACAACACTGGCCT
Source organism: Naja naja (assembly GCA_009733165.1). Lineage (NCBI taxonomy): Eukaryota > Metazoa > Chordata > Lepidosauria > Squamata > Elapidae > Naja > Naja naja. Next base: position 20,068,068 of record CM019163.1, read on the forward strand.
TTCACACAACACCTTCTGCTGCCTAGGGATTAAAAAACAACATCTCTGCTGTGGTTATGGGGAGCATGTTGGAATTCAGCAGAATTCCTAATGCACCGCAAAAGACCTTTTCTCCAATGGAGATCCCAAATGCAAAGAAAGTGTCCTAAGAAATTTGTTCTCACAATTAAAGCTCCTGCTTCTAAGACCTCCTGGTGGGAAGAACAAGGTGAACTAAATATTTCGCCAATGGAAACATTTGTAAAGACCAAGGCAAGAAGCTGACTGAGGCAGCGGGAAGTCAAGCTTTTGATTAAACCGTATTGTTATTCAAGCTCCTCTCCTTGCAAGATCAGTTGGTTATTTAAGGTCAAAAGAGTAAAATAAACTCATTGCATTGTTCAAACAGAAAATTGGGGACTTGGTTTATGCCATGAATAGCTAATAGGAAAAGGGACCGCCATCCTGAGAGCTAATGGAGCTTTTCTGCATACAGGAAAAGGGCTTTTCTGGCTGCAGCATTCGGGGAGCAGCTCAGACATGGGGTGCCTGCTAAGCGAAGGGAATTGTTTGTAAGGGTCGCTCCGAGGACAATGGTGCGTGTTAAATTAAGCCCCAAATTTTGTCTTCAGACATCACAATGCATTTGGTCCAGCTTTATATATATATATATATTTTAATTACATTTATATGCCTCCCTTCTCCAAAGACTCAGGGCGGCTTGCAATTTTTTGGAGCACAACCCAATGCGCTCAGCAATAGCCTTCATTCCATTGTATATGCCTGCTTATTACTAAGCGGCATTTTTACAAAGTCAGCTTATTGCCCCCCCAACAATCTTGGGTCCTCAATTTACCTACCCCGAGAGGATGGAAGGCTGAGTCAACCTTGAGCCTGGTGGGATTCGAGCCTACAGTAATTGTAGACAGCTGGATCTTAAGAGCAGGCATTTAACAGCCTGAGCCACCAAGGACTCTATTTTCTCTTCCCCCAGCAGAAAGATCTTTCGTAGGATATGTCATTCAAGAATACAGATTTATTATTTGGACATCTTAAGTCAGGGTTTCTAATCAGTTTGAAAGAAGACCTGGATCTGGTTTGGGATCCTAGTTCATTTCATAAACCAGAATTCAAGACATTGTATCATATTTCCTCTTGATTTTCGAGCTCATTCAGCAAAGAGGAACTAATTATGTCCTTGAAGAAAAGAACTGGTGGCATCCCAGTGTATTTAACAATGATACAGGGCTTAAAGTGATTGGTTAATTTGAGATCCTATGAGTTGACTAGCATGTAGAAGTCATCCTGTGCAATAATGATATGAGTTGGCTTTCCACCTCAGTAGAAGAAATAACAGCAAATAGTCCATCATTTTTCTGGCTTTAGCAAAAAAAAAAAAAACCTCACAACAAAACAGACGACCATAAAACAAGCTGCATTTGTTATTCTATCTGCAAGAAAATGAAATCTATTTCCTCCAAGCTCAGAAAATCAAATCCAAACTCCAAGTAGTTAAGTGGGGGTCAACTTATTCTCCAAAGTACCGGAAGACAGAACAAGAAACAATGGATGGAAACTAATCAAGGGGAGAAGTAATCTAGAATTAAGGAGAAACCTCCTAACAGTGTGGAAAACTAACCAGTAGAACAGCTTTGCCTTCAGAAGTTGTAAATGCTCCAACACTGGAAGTTTTTTAAAAAGATGTTGGATAACCATTTGTCTGAAGTGGTGTAGGATTTCCTACCTAGACAGAGGGTTGGACCTCCAAGGTCTCTTCCAACTCTCTTATTAAGGTCCCTTCCATCCCTATTCTGATTAATTCATTCATGCAAATGTATTCTGTGCATATATATTGCCTGGTATTTTCTTGTTCTGTTCTGTTCTTTATAATTTTTAAATATTCTTTTCATAATTAATCATGATAAATGTATGTATGTATGTATGTATATATTTACTGTTTTAACTTTGTTGTACTAGGCCCAGAGTCACTTTGGCTGAGATGGGCAGATACATAAATTAAATAAATAAATAAATATTTCATTCCAACAATGTTCAAACAGAACTTTAAAGATTATCTGAGTTGAAGATTGGAAAGGAGCCCCTGTTGATTTTACTTCATTAGTCATTGCTGACTCTAGGGGTTGCGTTCATCTCCATCTTGAGGACATGAGCCAGCACTGTTTGAATATGTTTTTTTGCAGGGGTGGGATTCAAATTTCTTAACAACTGGTTCTGTGGGTGTGGCCTAATTTATGGGTGTGGCTTGGTGGTGATGTGACTGGGTGGGTGTGGCTTGCTAACTGGGCATGGCTAGGTGGTCACGTGACCTGGCTGGGTGTGGCTTGTATGTAAATATTGTAAATATTTATGTAAATATCGATTTTTTTCTAAAAAAAGAGAGCAACTTTTACCCCAAATGAGGCAAAGCAAGCAGATTGAGTTGCTCACAGAATTACAGATTCACTCAGAGATCTACCTTTCTGCAATCTGCTACCTGAGCCTGCACTGAAAAATAGAAGCTTCAGTCCTAAGGAAGGTTCAGCTCTGCTTTTAGATTAGCTAGAAAGCAAGAAATCCAATGATTTCCTGCTTTCTAGCTAATCTAAATCTCCTGGGACAGCTGATAGTCGGAACAGCTGATAGTCGGAACAGATAGTCAGATAGTTGGGGGGAAAAAGGAAAAATAGCAACTTACCAAAAATTAGGTGAAGACACAATGCAGGCAAGTTGGATGGTGTGTCAGGTAAGGAATAAGTGGGTGGGGCGGGGTGGGGCCAGCCAGTGGTACGATTTACCAGTTCTCCGAACTGTGCAGAATCGTAACAACCGGTTCTATAGAACAGGTCTGACCAGATAGAATCCCACCCTTGTTTTTGTGGCCATGTGGCCAACATGATGTCACAGGGCATTGTTTCCCCCCATTGAAATGATACCTACTTATCTACTCACATTCACATACTTTCAAACTGTTGTATGGGCAGGAGCTGCAGCAAGCAACAGAAGTTCACCCAGTCATGTGATACTCAGGTCTCAAACCCGACTGTCAGCTTTCCAGCCAACAAGCCCAGTATCTTTAACTGCTGAGCCATTGCGTTGATAAAGACTGGAATTAAGATAATTAAAAATGTCTTAAATCTTCACTACCTCTTTTTTTAAACTTCAACTGATTGCACAGTTGGGTATTTATTTATTCAGGGTATTTATTTATTCTACAAAAGAGGACAAAATTGTAAAATGGTGACTGCAATAATGAGCCAGACTGAGATTTTGACTATGTAGAATGAGAATTGTAATGCTGACTGTAACTATGACGTATCATTAATACATAAGTATTAATGCACAGGAAGACAAATGAGGAAAACAAATGGGGAGGTATGCTTTTTCCTTTTGGGTATCATAGTATGATTATTATTACTCTGTTGCTTTGAATGTGCAATGAGAGTTTCTGTACCAGAGACAAATTCTTTGTGTGTTTAATCACACTTGGCCAATAAAGAATATTCCATTCCATTCCTTTTCCCATGTTTGAAACACTTTCATTTTTGGATTATAACATCATAATGGCAACTACTTGAAAGGCAGCAAGAATGGGGAGGAAGGGAGGAGAGAATGATTAAAATAACCCACAGAGAGAGGAATTACACCAGATTTTCTTCAGAAAATGTTTGAACAGCTTGGCAGTAAGTTAGGTGAATCACTTGATACCAGATTGACTGCTTTTGAAAAAAAGAATGGATGAAAGACTTGTAAAGATGAAAGAGGAGATGAAAGAAGAGGTTAAGAAGATGGAAAGCTTTGTAAAACAAGTGACTGGAAATGTAAAATAAATTAATGACAAAGTGGAAATTTTGGAGTGTAAGAAGTTATTCACAGAGAGATGGAAAGAGAACTAGATAATCTGTAGCTATTAAAATTGAGAGAGAAGGAATAAGGCTATCCCAGGAGTTTCTAATGATGATATTAGGGAGAAGTTTATTAAAATCTTGGATATTTTTTTTAAATTTTGACAAGTTGGATAGAGCCAAATAAATTGATAAAGTTTATAGAATAAATTCAAGATTTGCTGTAACAAGAAATATTCCAAGGATGTTTTGGTGCATTTTGTCAGGAAGAAAACAAGGGATCAAGTTTTGCAGTAGCTTTGTAATACAAAACTGAAGATTGGTAACACAGATATAATTATCTTTAAAGAGATTCCTTCAGAATTTTACATAAAAGAACAAAGATTTTAGATTAAAACAGATTAAACAGACAGATTAAAACAGAAAAAGATTGCAAGTCAATGAGACAAATTGGAAGATGTAATCTTTAGTATTAAACAACAGAAGTTTCCTTGGATTCTGTCCAGAAGGGAAGGGAATTTTTTGAAAGATTTTTAAAAATGGAGGAAATTCAAATGAATTTATTAGAGGAGACTACATAAAAATGCAAGAAATTGAAAAGGATAAGATTGAACTAAGTATTACAAATATTGATTTTTCTAAATTTTTTATTTGATTATGGATGACAAATGCTTAATGTGGAATATAAATGGAGCAAACATTCCTCAAAGGAGGAAAAAAATGATAATTTGAAAAAGAAAGATATATTCTGCTTACAAGAGACACGTGTTAGATGCACTTGCAGGTTTTAAAATCAATAAATACAAAATCAAGATATACCAGACACCAAGACACAAAAGTTAAAACAGAACTGATGAACCATATGGGTTTTAAGGTTGAAAATAAAACATTTGGATATTAATATGATAAATATGAATTCTATGTTTTTTTCAAAATTATTATGTGAAGACATGCAATGAAATGAAAAAAGAGATGTTAGGATGAGAGAAAACACAATTGGCGTTACTGCGGTGCATTTCTGTGTTTAAGATGAATGTCTTGCATAGAATGTTATTTTTATTTTAGACATTATTTTTTTCATTTATCTGTAAAATTTACTTGCCATCTATCTTACCATGAGGCTGCTCAAGGCAGGTTATAAAAATAAAAGGAGGGGGGAAAACAGAAGGAGTTTAAACAGAAGTAAAATAACAGGACAATAGAATAAACAATAAAAAGGAACATGATAGGAAGACATTAATATGATAACCAAAAGATGGATGAGTGGAGAGCAGAGGCCGATCAGTTGTGACATGTGATGTACTGTTTAAATAATGGCAGAAATAATACATTTGTAAATTTACCTGGAAGAGAAAAAAAGCGAATTAAATATAAGATGCAAAATAAGAAGAGGTTTGCACTTCCTTGATTTGAAATGATATTTTGCAGCCTGCTGCTTGGTCTGGATGAAAGAATGGATGTTGCTAAGAAAGGGCATGATTTAAGATTTGGGTGGTATGGATATCTACGGTACGATAAAGCTAAGTAGATTTTAAAAATCATTTTGTTAGGTGTGCCATACCAAGATTATGGAACAGATATAAACTTAGGCTGTGCCAGAAAATCCTTTAGTGGCTCTCAGCCCAGGAAGCATTTTATAGAAGAGAAATTATTATTAAACATAAATGGCTGGTTTACTCTGGCACATTAGCATTTTGTCGAGGAGAATGTAGAATTACAAACAAAAGAACTGGTAGTAGAAACATATTCATATCAATGGTATTCATATGTTTAGTTATTAGAAGGATTTCAAATAGATAAAAGAGCATTTGGTTTCAAATTCAGTCAATGTAAGACTGAATTTCCAATGGAACTGGGTTCAAATGATGTCATGTTATTGCTAAAATGTATATATTTTGATTGGAATATGAAAGAGAAGAAAAACAAGTGAAAGAAAGTATGATAAAATGGGCTAAAGACCTTGGTTATAATATGCACAGGGATCAATGTGTGAATATATGGTTAAAAGAATTAAAGGATGAACAGCTTAGTATACACAGTATATTCTCTCCAAAGCTACTGGGAAAATTATATTTAATATCCTCCATCTTTTAAGCATGCGGGCAATATGCTTAATATTTCAGTGTTTTCAATTAATATTCCTTTTCTATTACCTTGAACATGATACATTGAAATATTCCCACACTAAAAAATCTGGAAGATGTCTTTCAGAAAACAATAGTTTGACCTCTGATGAAACTCATAGATAGTCCTCAACTTAAGACGACATTTGAACCCATAATTTCCATTGCTAAGCAATGCAATTGTTGTGCCCAAAAAAGATTTTTTTGCCACAGTTAAGGGAATTGCTGCAGTTGTTAAGTGAATCATGTGGTTGTTAAAGGAATCTGGCCTTCCCCATTGACTCTGCTTGTTGGAAGCTGGTTGGGAAGGTTACAGATCATGATCATATGATCCCAGAACACTGCAACAGCCATAACTACATGCTAGCTGCAGTGGTGGGATTGAAATAATTTAACAGCTGGTTCTCTGCTCTAATGATTTCTTCCAACAACCAGTTCACCAAACCGCTTATCAAGTTAACAACCGGTTCTCCTGAACTGGTGTGAACCGGCTGAATCCCACCACTGGCTAGCTGCCAAGTGCCTAAATTTTGATCATGTGACTATGGCCATCAATGTGAAATGATCGTAAATGTAAAACAGGGTCATAAGAAATTTTTTTCCAGTGCCATTGTAGCCTCAAATGGTTTTACTAAATGAATGTTAAGTCAAGGGCTACCTGTATATAAGTTTTAGGACAAGGAGGGTCAGTTTAAATTCCTGAAATCATTAAGTAGGTACTAGCACCTTTTCAGACCAACAAATTTGATGAACATGAATCTGTTCTTGTGAAATGTTTTGTCTATCTAGACCAAGGGTGTCAAACTCAAGGCCCGCAGGGTGCTGAGATTTGGCCCGTGGGGCTGCCCTGGAAACAGTGAAGGAATGGCCCGTGGTGCCCTCTGCCAGCAAAAACAGAGCTTGGGAGGGCCGTGTGCTCGTTTTGCTGGCAAAGTGTTGCAGGAGGCCTGTCCCAGCCAAAAACGGAGCTCATGGGGGCCATGTGCACCACCCCAACCCCACCCCAAGTGCCATTTTGCTGGCAGAGAATTGCAGGATGCCATCCCAGCTGAAAATGGAGCTTGGGAGCCCATTTTCACTGGCAGAGTGGCTCAGCCACCACAGGCACCCCCGATACAGTGAGGTCAAACTGGCCATGCCCACCCTGGCCATGCCCTTTTGGCCCCCCAAACACAACCCTGATGTGACCCTCAATGGAATCAAGTTTGATATCCTTGATCTAGACCAGGGGTCTCCAACCTTGGTAACTTTAAGACTTGTGGACTTCAACTCCCAGAATTCAAGTCCCAGAATTCTGGGATTTCAACTCAGAATTCCTCAGCTTTGCTGGGGAGTCCAAAAGTCTTAAAGTTGCCAAGGTTGGAGACAGCTGATCTAGACCATCCCAACTGTCCTCCACAATACCTGCAATGAGAGACTTTAAATTCGTAATGGATGGGAAAACAGGTTCCCTAAAAGTATGTATTTTTTTCTCATTGCATCCTTTTCTCCGTGAGACTTTCTGTGCCACTCGTTTCCTGAAAAGCGCAGAGAAATCCTTTTGTTTTGTGAAATTTTGGTGTTCACACACTTCCTCACCTCAGTGGCCCAAAGTGTCTTTTTATTTGCAAGCATCATCAGAAGTCCAAATGAGCGGCTGGTTAAAGAGCAACGGGGAAAGGAAATGTTCCTGGCTGGAACACACAATGCACCAACATCCTGTCCTGTTTTTTTTTCTTTTTTTAATCTTATCATTCTCGGGTGTCCTTAGATAATATCCAAAATGAAAAACAGACTGTTTTTAGAAGCTTCCCCTTTTTGTGTCTTTTTGCAAGCAATGCTCAACTTAATTGGATGACCGCTGTGCTGTAATACCAATCCCAAATTTACAGGGAATAAAATTTACGCTAGTAATTGCTAGCAAAAGTAGCCCAGTAAAATAGACAAATTTATTTTGCAAAAAAGAAAGAACCCCAAAAGATTCTCTCTCTCTCTCCTTCTCTCTCTTTCTCCCTCTTTTTCCTCTCTCCCTCCATCTTTCTCTCTCTCCCTTTATTTCTCCCTCCCTCTTTCATTTTCTCCCTTTCTCTCTCCCTCCCTCTTTTTTCCTCTCCCTCTTCCTCTTCCTCTCTCTCTCCCCTCTTTCTCTCCCTCCCTCCCCCTTTGTCTCCCTCTCCCTTTTTTCTCCCTCTCTCCCCCTCTTTCCCTCTCCTTCCCACCCTGTGTGTGTATGTGTGTGTATGTGTGTGTGTGGGAATCTTATTCACTCTACAATAAAAACACTCAAGCTCTGTTGAATGTGCCCATTTTCTACGATCCAACTGTGTTTTCTTTTGATGACTGCAGATTTCCACTAAGAGTATATTTGCAATTACATCAAGGGAGAAGATAAGTTTAAATGAATCCATTTTTTTTACACTTGCCACGAAACATCCCAGCCTCAAATGAGGAATATCACTCCTGATATTTTAAGAAAAAACATTTCCCCCCCACAATTTTTAATATTCTTTATTTTTTCCAGGGGCACCTGCCCTGTGGAACTACAGAACCCATCATTTAATGAAGAAGGCAAGGTTTGTGGTCTTACATAGACAAAGATCAGCTTCAGGGGCAAGTAAACTGTCTCTTAATGATTCCAGAGATTAGTACTTTTATTCATTTTGATTATGCAGGTAGTCCTTGGCCAGAATTTAAGTTGCTAAGTAAGGCAGTTGTTAAGGGAGTTGCACACAATTTTACAACCTTTTTTTTATGCCAACTTCAGTTGCCAAGCAAATCACTGCAGTTGTTAAGTGAATCATGAGGTCATTAAGCAAATCCGTCTTCTCCCATTGACTTGTCAGAAGCTGGCTGGGAAGGTTGCAAATGGGGATCGTGAGTTTCTGGCAATACTGCAACTGTCAGGAATTGGAATCAGAATGGAGCTGGAAGGGACCTTGGAGGTCTTCTAGTCCAGGCCCCTACTCAAGCAGGAGAACCTATACCATTTCAGACAAGTGACTGTCCAGTCTCTTCAAAGCCTCCAGTGATGGAGCACCCAAAACTTCTAAAAGCAAGCCGTTCCACTGGTTAATTGTCCTCAGTATTAGGAAGTTTCTTCTTAATTCTTTGATTAGTTTCCATCCATTGCTTCTTGTCTTGCCTTCTGGTGTAACCTATGACTATCATTAAGTGTTGTACTTTATGATTCTCAGCTCTTGATGAATGTATCTTTTCTTTTATGTATACTGAGAGTATTTACATCAAGACAAATTCCTTGTGTGTCCAATCACACTTGGCCAATAAAGAATTCCATATTCTATTCTATTCTCTATTCTCTATTCTGTTCTATTCTATTCTATTTTCTCTTCTTTTCTATTCTATATCCCGTTCCATCCCATGCCATCCCATTCTATTTAAATTCTATTCCTATATCCTTCTATTCTATTGTACCCTGTGACTATTATTAAGTGTTGTACCTGATGATTCTTGACTCTTGACGAACGTATCTTTTCTTTTATGGACACTGAGAGCATTTGCACCAAAGACAAATTCCTTGTGTGTCCAGTCACACTTGGCCAATAAAGAATTCTATTTTCTCTCTCTCTCCCCTCCCTCCATCCATCCATCCATCCATCCATCCATCCATCCATCCATCCATCTATCTATCTATCTATCTATCTTTGGAAAATAAGTTGACCCCCTCTTCTTTATGGCAACCTCTCAAATACTGGCAACTTGAAGATGGGTGAACTTCAACTCCCAGAATCCCCCAGTCAGCCTCTTAACATAACAGAGCAAATGAGAAGACATTTCACATTTATATTTTCCCTCTCGGCTTATTGGCTTCATTTGCATATTGACAGAATATAGTATGCAAGATTGCCAGATTTTGCACAGCTGTGATTAAACTCCATCAGAAGGTGACCTGTGCCTCAAACCAGCCTTAATGAGTATTTGACTTATTAGTTGAAAGCCTTTTGCATTATGATAGCTTCCATTAGCCATACATTAGCATTTATGTTTATTTTTGCACTGATTTATTTCTATTTTAATCCCTTTTTAATTAGTTTTATAGCGTTTAAACATGTTTTTAACTTTATGATACAAAATCACCTACTCTCTCTCTCTCTCTCAAACACACACTGACTTTTAAAATTATCATAGAAACGTAAGGCTCACGGAGACCTTGGCCAACTCCCTGCTCAAACAAGAGAACTTATTCCACTCTGGATAAATGGTTGCCCAGTCTCTTCTTGAAAACCAACTTCAGGTGGCAAGCCATTCCACTGGTTAATTGTTCTCATTGTCAGGGAATTTCTTCTAAGTTCTAGGTTGGTTCTCTCTTTAGTGACCTTCCACCCATTACTTCTTTGGAGCAGTGGTTGCCAATCAGTGGGCCAGGGACCACTGGTGGTCTGTGAGAAAATTTTGGTGGTCTGCAGAGAAATGTCACCCCCAAAGCAATTAATCCAGGCTGCGTGGGAACACAAGGCTGCGCCACACACATGGCCCATGGGAACACAAGGCTTGCGTTGCTTGCATTGCAAACAACACAAGGTAGTGAGGGGAGGGGGAGAAAGGGCGCAGGGGGAGAACTTACCCCACTTGCCCCACGCACCTGGCCTGGCCCCTGGGCTACTTCTTTCCGCTTCTTTCTTCTTCTGCTTTTGGCTGCACACAAGGAAAGCAGCAAAAATCTTTCTTTCTCTCCCCGAAAACTCTGCCAGAAATGAGTCTTTGGGACCCTGCAAGGCCTCCTGCTCCAAGATGCTGTGCCAGCAAAGACTCATTTCTGGCAGAGTTTGGGGGAGAGAAAGAAAGACTTCTGCTGCTTCTGCTGCTTTCCTTGCATGAAGCCAAAAGTCTCTCTCTCCCTTCCTCTCTCTCTCTCCACCTGACAACAGAGTTGCAGATGGTATCCTGCGATCCTAAATAAAGAACAATTGGTAGGAAAATGGGGTAGGGAATTTTCCTGCAGATTTTTTTTGAGATTTTCCCAGGGTCTCTGATCCGCGGGATTTAAAATTATGAGTTTGGTGGTCCCTGAAGTCCAAAAGGTTGGCGACCCCTGCTTTGGAGTATATTTGGGGAATTTCCTCTTCTCTGCCTGCCCCCAAGTACTGGAAAGCAGTTTGTCAAGATTGAAAAACGCCTAAGCTTCTTGTGACTCATTGCTTTTCAACTTGCCAGGGAACTGGGGAGAGGGAAGGCTGAGATGGAATGCGGAGGCTCCAGACTGCAATCGTGAGAGACAAGGACACTTCTGCAGGTGGCAGCCAAGACATGGACTGTTATCAAAGCAAAAGAACTGGACAATGTGACCTGTTCCATGGGAGGAGGGGATGAATCCTATTTCTTAACTTTGCAGGCTTGCGCGGGAAAATGTAGAGTTGGTTTTGCTTTCTTCAGTGCTGAAATGATGAACTCAATAATGTTTTGCTTTTGGGACCTCAAACTTCCTGAGAGCGTCTACGCTTGTTGGGTTCGTTAGTTGGACTGATGACATAGTTATTGTGATGACCCAGGGCGTGACACAAAAATAACCAAGTCACAAAAATAGAATAAAGTTCCTTTAATGCCTCCAACTTGGCCCCAATGTCCAATTATCCTCAGCTGGAAATCAAACTCTTAAAGAAAACAGTTTATGGAATGAGTAAATGCAGTCCGTACCAAAGTAAAGTTAATTCGAAATAAAAAACCAAACACAAACCATACTGAAGGAATTACTACAGCAGACAAGGATGATTAATTGCAGACTTCTACCAGGTAAGGCAGCCACCACAGTTGGGAGGAAGCCAAAACACAGATAAGCTCTGACAAGAATAATACACGCTTTACTTCCAGCACTGGGCCATGTGCAATTTGTCCTTTTAAACTGTCCTCACAGCTGCAGCCCATGAAGGGGATCAGGGCCCTTTCCTCCCCCATAGACCACATCATTCACATTTCTCCCTTAACCTCTCCTCCTTGCGTGCCCTAGGATGAAGAGGGGATGGGCCTGGGTCTTCCTCTGGCTGCCCAGCTGGCCTGTGCCCTTTCCCAGTTTCCTTCACAACCTCCAGAGCCACAATTCCACTCCCTGTAGGCTGTTCCTCTTCTCCCTCAGAGTCAGACTCCAATAGGGGCATGAAGTTATCATGTCTTTGTCAATTCATAAAACATTTCTATGCCCTCGTCTGTCTCTTTGTTAGTCTTTACTGCTAGCATTCTGTCCCTCTTATTCTGGTCTGTGGCTGTGATAAAGATTGGATTGGATTTGATACGAAGAAAGCATGCAAGCAAAACGATATGCACCACTAGTGTCAACTTGGTGTCCACTTGTTGTTCATAAAATATTTCATAAATGAGGTAACATGTCATAAATGGACAGGAATGATGCAAATTCAAAATTTACAAGTATTTCTGAGGAGTGGATAGCCCTCCTCCTAAATCTGCATCATATAGAGATTTTTATTCTAGGCTTGAAGTGTAGTTATTTCTTGAAAAGATGCTAAGGATATTGGATGAAATTAAAAGCAAACAACTGAGTTGCCGAAGACGCTAACAGACTTAAGTTTTTCATACCAAATTCAATTGCTACCCTAGCAACCGTCTATGTTAACTGCCTGGGAAATAGAAGCAAAATTGAACAATGCAAAACAAAGACATTTTGAGTTTGCAAACAAATTAGGAAGCTGGCTGTCATATAAACTGAGAAAGGGAGCAGAAAGGAAAAAGATAAGAGTAAATTCAGGAAGGGGAGATGGTATTAACAGATAATGACTTTATTCAAGAGCCCTTTTATATAACTTCTGCTCTGACCTGTATAAGAGACAGGAAGTGGATATACAAATAATAGAAAACTATTTTAGTTTTAGTATTCTATAGACTTTAGAAAAAGTGCAGAGGAGAGCTAGCAAGACGATTAGGGGGCTCAAACACACGATGAACGGTTGCAGGAATTGGGCATGGCTAGTCCAGTGAAGAGAAGGACCAGGGGAGACAGGATAGCAGTCTTCCAATATTTGAGGGGCTGCCACAGAGAGGAAGGGATCAAGCTGTTTTCCAAGGCACCCGAAGGCCAGACAAGGAACAATGGATGGAAACTGAACAAGGAGAGATTCAACCTGGTAATAAGGAGAAACTTTCTGACAGTGAGAACAATCAACCAATGGAACAGAAGTTGCCTTCAGAAGTTGTGGGAGCGTCATCACTTGAGTCCTTCAAGAAGAGATTGGACTGCCATCTGTCAGAAATGGTGTAGGGTCTCCTGCTTGTGCGGGGGGTTGGACTAGATGACCTACAAGGTCCCTTCCAACTCTGCTAATCTAATCTATTCTGTTTAAAAAACAACATCTGCCAAAGCTTTCACAAAACTCTGTTTTTATTCTTAAGCAAAAAAGCAGAATGGTTCTCTGCACAATTATCACCAGAACAGGAAACATCCTAAAAAAATTAGCGAAAAGCAAAATTACTGGTAGTCCTTGACTTACAACAATTCATTTAGTGACTGTTCCAAGTGACTTATGACCATTTTTCATAGTTATGACTTTTGCAGCATCCCCCCCGTCACGTGATCAAAATTCAGATCCTTGGCAACTGACTTGTATTTATGACAGTTGCAGTGTCCTGGGGTCACGTGTGATTCCCATTTGCGACCTTCTGACAAGGAAGGTCAATGGGGAAGCCAGATTCACTTAATAACTGTGCTACTAATTTAGCAACTGCAATGATTCACTTAGTGATTGTGGCAAGAAAAGTCATAAAACGGGGCAAAATTCACTTGACAAATGTCTTGTTTAGCAACAGGCTCAACTGTGGTTATAAGTCGAGGACTACCTGTATGGGATGTGGCTTTTCTTCCTCCTCCCCTTGAATGAAAATGGCTGTTTCTTAAATTATATTTTTGAATTAAATTATCGATGGAAGCCTTGCTCTTTCTCCCCTCGGTCCCTCCCTTTGAAAGCAACTGGAATTTATTTCAAGAGAAAGGCAAGCGATAAACAGAACTCCATCAGGCAGAAGCAAAATTAAAGACGAGAAGCATTTGAACTCCTAATCTTTCATTGCTGACCTCAAATGCAGGCACGTTTAGGAATACAGATTGATCAGGATTCCACTCCTTCCTGCCTCCCCCCTCAACTTCACAAATGCTGCTTAGATGTCACTAATCAAAATGTATTTATGCACACGCAGCCTTTCGTGCGGAGGGCTGCAGCTAAGAATTAAAAATGAGTTTGCTCATTTGGGGGAAAAAAAATGTCCTTCCCAAGGTGCAAAATCCTGCTGGAGTTACTTCCCACCTGTCAACGTAGCTGTGACTCTCTCATACTTGGTGCTGCTGTGTCCTTTGCTTACGGTTGTGACACTCTGAAAAGCATCTTACAATTGCAACCTTCGTTTGTTTGTTCCTCACGCAATCATTTTGTGCAGTTTTTGTCAACCTTGGGCACTTTAAGATGGGTGGACTTCAACTCCCAGAATTCCCCAGCTGGTTAAGTTACATTGACTTCCCACATGTCAATGTAACTGTGACTACCTCACAATCGGTGCTGCTGTGTCCTTCATTTGCAAGGCTTATTATGGTTGTGACTCTTTGAAAAGCACCTTACAAGTGCAACCCCTCCTTTATCTGATCCACGCACAATCATCTTGCACACTGATTTGTTCTGACCAAGGCTTCCTGAGACTGTAATTAAGCACACACTTAGTCAAAACAACCCTCTTTTTATTTCAGCGGCTGGGAATTATGTTCAATCCCAGCCCGTAATGAGTCCCAAACAGTCTCTTGAGATAAGCATCCACCTTTCTCTCCTTTGAGTTCCTGCCAACAACTGAAGTGCCAAGTGAACTGAAAAAAACCAAATGAAGTACAAAGTCCACACAGAGCTTCAAGGTTTAATCCGAACAGAGTGAACAACTTTGCTTCCTGCAAAGGTTTCGTCATCTTTGCCTGACCTTTATACTTTCTGGGAGGGGCAATCACCTCCAAGCCTTACTCCTGAGTCATCCCTTTTGTTTCAGCTGCTCTTGCCTTCTAGCAGCTCTGCGCCCACACACACTGGGAACAGGCTCCCCTTGTTCCTCTGCCTTGCTGCTGCCAGACTCTGGAGGCTCTGGAGTCAGCACCCCACTCCCAGATGGCCCTGGCCCCATCTCTGCATTGGACGCAGGACCCATGTCCAAGTCCTCCCCAGACTCCTGGACTGGTCCCCGTTCTTCCCCACTGTCCAATTCCGCTGCCGTCTGCACAGGCTGCCGGCGAAACACAACATGTTTCTCAACCTTAGCCATTTTAAAGATGGATGGACTTCAACTCCCAGAATTCCCCAGCCAGCCAGCCTTGCTTGTTCTCTTTCCACCTTTCCTAAAACTGTTCATCCTAAACTTGCTAATCTCTCTTTCTCTCCTATCAGGATGATGCTGTTAAGGGTACATGCAAAGTCACTCCCAGGCTGGATTAAGGTGGGTTATCAGAGGATTTTAAAAAAATCAGCAAGTCTCTCTGTATTTAAGTGAAGTCCAAATTGCAGAAAAGCAAACTTTGGGTTTTATTTTATTTATTTATTAAGCATATGGCAAATGCATGGACCTATAGTGGTTCAAAGGTTAATGTCCAGTCCATCCAGCCGTTCAAGGACAGGATGGTCTATGTTGAAAAAAATCAGACATTGGGCCGGTGTAAGCTCTTGATGGACATTCGGATGCAATGGGATGGCTATTTTGTCGAGGAGCACCACAGATCCCATTTAAACAATGAGTCCTGGCAGACCCCATGTTGGGTATGGATCCTGTTCAGACTTGACCAATCCTGGCAGGGAAGGCCAAAACCTGGCACCTTTTGTGTAGGGTCATCTATGTAAACTGGTTGTTGTTTCCACTGTGTGTTGATGTCAAAGTTGCTGGACAGTTATTGAGCGAGTGCCAGAGAGGGCTTCCTGGATTTAAGCCTGCTAAGAGAAATATTTTGTTTTTCCAGCATCCTTCTAAAGCCAAAAGCTGTCCAGCACTCAATCCTTGAACTTTAAGGAGAAACTTCCAAACAGTGAGGACAATTAACCAGTGGAACACCTTGCATCCAGAAATCGTGGACGCTTCATCACTGGAGGCTTTTAAGAAGAGACTGGACAGTCACTTTTTTTAAAATTACATTTATATGCTGCCCTTCTCCGGAGACTCAGGGCGGCTTACAATTTTTGGGATACAACCCAGTGTGCTCAGCAATAGCCTTCCTTCCATTGTATATGCCTGCTTATTACTAAGCGGCATTTTTACAAGGTCAGCTAATTGCCCCCAACAATCTTGGGTCCTCAATTTACCTACCCCAGGAGGATGGAAGGCTGAGTCAACCTTGAGCCTGGTGGGATTCGAGCCTACAGCAGTTGTAGGCAGCTGGAACTTAAGTGTAGGCAATTAACAGCCTGAGCCACCAAGTCCCCTTGAAAGTCACTTATCTGAGATGGTATAGGTTCTCCTGCTTTTGAGCAGGGGGCTGGACTAGAAGACCTCCAAGGCTCCTTCCAGCTCAGGGGTGTCAAACTCGCAGCCCGTGGGCCGGATGCATCACGTGCTGGCCCCGCCCCCACCTGGGTTAGCGGAAAAAAGTCCCGATACATCACATGACACCGCTGTGACGCCACGAGTTTGACACCCCTGTTCCAGCTCATTCATTCTACTCAACGCATTTGCAACTGTCCATATGGGTGGGCTAAGAGCAGAAGACCAGATTTAGAGATACTCAAACATCTGACACCATTTTTTTTAAAATCTGTCTACAAGGATACCTTTTGGAGTTTAAAAGGCCTTCCAAAGTTATTTATAGCCTTGTGCATTTGAATATAATAAAAAAGAGGATTTTTTTTTTAAAAAGCCCAGCCCAATAATTTAAAGAGCTGCATTAAAACATTTGGCAATCATTGACTAATCCATGGAAGCAGGCAGAATAAAGATGTGCTCCGGTCCACCAAAATAAAACATGTAGAGATGGATTTTTCAATTCCTTGACAGCTTAGCTTCTGTAAAAATGGGGAGCGGTGGAAAATGGTGGCGATGGGGACGCGTACAGTTTCTACCAAGCTTCATCAACCGTCCTGCTGACACCTCACTAGACTTAAATCCAGCATCCCAAATATGTCTCTGGCCTGCAATTCTTTGCATTCTCATGTCTGGAATCAAGGCTGTGAGTCCTAATGGTCAAATTATCATTCCATTATATTACTGGAAAGTCCACAGTTGGGATAATGGACATATTAGCAATAGCAACAGCACTTAGACTTACTGTATATACCACTTTACAGTGCTTTACAGCCCCGCTCTAAGCGGTTTACAGAGTTAGCCTCTTGCCCTCAAAACAATCTAGGTCCTCATTTTACCCACCTTGGAAGGACGGAAGGCTGAGTCAACCTTGAGCCTGGTGAGATTCGAACTGCCAAATTGCAGGCAGCTGGCAGTCAGCAGAAGTAGCTTGCAGTGCTGCATTCTAACCATTGTGCCACTGCAGCTCTTATTAGATGCCCAATTCTGCAATTTTCCTGAGTAGCTGTGATGATATGGGGGAATGACCTTGTGTGTGAGAGAAGAGATGTTTCTAGGAAACAGTGAAATAAGAGGCAGCAGAACCCACAGCTGCATAATGGGTGGAGAAAGAGGCTCAGGAGAAACCTTCCCTCGCTTCTCAAGCTGTAAAAGAGACAGGGGGAAATCTGTACTTTTAGACTTGCAAGGTTCTGTTCATGTAACTTCACTGTAAAGTAGAATTAGCTTATCTGATTAGAGATTGCTGTCTGGTTTAATGAAAAGAAAGACTAGGGGTGACATTGTATTTCTTTATTTCTTCATTTATTTTGTCAAATGCTTACAATATAACAGAAATAAGAATAAACATAAGTTTAAATATAAGAAGTAGAAACTAATAATTGGGGACAATAGGACAGGGACAGTAGGCACGATTGTGCGCTTATGCACGCCCTTTACAGACCTCTTGGATGATAATTATCTTGCATGATAGCAGTCTCCAATAATATCTCAGGGGCTGCCACAAAGAAGAAGGGGTCAACCGATTCTCCATAGCACCCGAAGCAATGGATGGAAACCGATCAAAGAGAGATTCTATCTAGAAATATGGAGAAATTTCCTAACGATGAGAAGAATTAAGCAGTGGAATGACTTGCCTGCAGAAGTTGTGGGTGGTCCATTACTGGAGGTCTTCAAGAAGACATTGGACAGCCATTTGTCTGAGATGGTGCAGGGTCTCCAGTTTGAGCAGGGGGTTTGGATTACAACAGGGATCCCCAACCCCCAGGCTATGGCCTGGTATTGGGCCGTGGCCTGTTCAGAACCGGGCCATGGCCTATTTGAAACTGGGCTGCAGAAGGGGCGGGCAAGTGCACTTTATAGAATAACAGCATTGGAAGGGACCTTGGAGGTCATCCAGTCCAACCCCCCCTTGCTCGAGCTGGAGAGTCTACTCCAAATATTGGCCTCTCTACCTGGAATCGAACTCACAGCCTCCTGATTGTGAGGCGAGAGTGCCACCTCTTGGGCCATCGGAACTGCCACTTGCGAAAATGGAGCTGCACATGTGTGCGCGCAGGCCTGCCACTCACCCATAACCACCCCATCCCCCCTCCGCACACCGGTCCACCAAGCCAGAAAGGTTGAGGACCGCTGGAGTAGAAGACCTCCAAGATCCCTTCCAACTATTCTCTTATTCTGTTCTACCTGGAAGGGTGACATTAATCTTGCAGGATTGAAAGTACAAAACTCCCACCATCTCCTTTGCATTCTGCGAATGCAAGTGGTAGAGGTGTCTATTCTGAGCCTCTCTGTCTGCCCATTGGGAAGCTCTGGGCTATGCTGTCTCTTATCTGACCATGTCCCAGGCAGCATCTCTTCACTGGGTCTTCCAAGGTCATTCCTGCAGACCACTACCCTAGATAAAAGCCTTGAGAGGGATTTGGGGTGTGTTACTTTGGGTTTGGCTAGTCTGGAGAGAAGAAGAATTAGGGGTCATGCAGTGGTGGGATTCAAAATGTTTTACTACCAGTTCTGTGCAGGGGTGGGATTCAATTTTTTTAACAACCGGTTCCGTGGGTGTGGCTTAGTTGGTGGGCATGGCTTGGTGGTAATGTGACTGATTGGGCATGGCCAACTCAGCATCACTCACATCGAGGCACACGTCTCCTCACCTGGCCTCTCATGACTGTGGGGATGCTGCAATAGTTGTAAGTGTGAAAAATGGTCATAAGTCACTTTTTTCACTGCCACGGTAACTTTGGATGGTCACTCCACACAAGCAAAGTACCAGCAAAGGAGGGGGAAAAACTCCAGAGACGTTCCTGAGACAGGAAGTCTAGTCCTGCCAAGAATGTAATAAGGGTTAACGGAGAGGCAGTTTCTGTAAGCAACACCAGAATGTTTCCTTCCTGCCTTCCTTACAGGATTAGGCCAGTAATTTCTTCTAACAACCGATTCTCCAAACTGCTTAGAATGTTAACAACCAGTTCCAGTGAATAGATGCGAACCTGTAGAATCCCACCCCTGGTTCTGTGGGCGTGGCATGGTGAGCGTGGCATGGCTTGGTGGGCAGGCAGGGGAAGGATATTGCAAAATCCCCCTTCCCTCCCCACCCCACTTAACCTGCTTTCCAGCTCCGTTCTCCTGTGCAGGGCAAGCAAAGAAGATCGAGCCAATCAGCTGGGACTCAATAAGAGACAGAGAAGAGATGGGGTTGGCGCGGCCAGTCAGAGGTGGCATTGGCCGGTTCTCCGAACTACTCAAAATTTCCACTACTGGTTCTCCAGAACTGGTCAGAATACCTGCTAAATACCACCTATGTAGGGGTGACATAATGACAGTGTTCCAGTATTCGAGGGGCTGGCACAAAGAAGAGGAGGGTCATATTATTCCCCAAAGCATCAGAAGGCAGGACAAGAAACAATGGATGGAAACTAATCAAGGAGAGAAGCAACTTAGAATTAAGGAGAAACTTCCTAATAATAATGACAATTAACCAGTAGAATAAGTTGCCTTCAGAAATCGTGGCTGCACCATCATTGGAGGTTTTTTAAGAAGAGACTGGACAGCCACTTATCTGAAATGGTATGGGGTCTCCTGTTCAGCAGGGAACTGGACTAGAAGACTTCCAGGTCTATTCTATTCTAATCACTTTCTCCTGTTTCTGACTGTGCTTATGGTACAGTCCTCTCCTGATGAAGGAGCCTCAACCACTTCCTGAAAGCCAGCCGGCCTCCCAGAATTCAATAACCCTCATTGTTCTGAGACAATGTCTCTGAAACCGGCTTAAACCCGAGGATAACAAAGACACTTCCGCTGCCATAAATTAGCGATTCCCAGCTTAACGACTCTTCCTGGACTAATTGCCGAAGACTATTGTACATTATGGGAGTGCAACATAACTAATACCTAAATATGCTTCAGTGATTATGGGGCCATCTTCAATAACCAAGCTGTTTAAATGTCATTGTGGAAATAGCTCTTTAGCAGGAGATGAAATGTTATTTCCAGAGTGGGCCAGCAGAACCTAATCAACCTTTGGGGGAGTTTCTCTTGGAAACTCTGGGTTATTATTTTTGTTCTTAATGGAAGAAAATGTGAGAAGGCCTCCATTACAAGCTCCACAGCTAATATTCAACATTGCCAGTTGGAAAGGGTTAAAAAAAAACCCAGAGGAGATTTCTCAGGGAATAGCCATCTTCCAATATTTGAGGGGCTGCCACTGAGAGGAAGGGGTCAGGCTATTTTCTAAGGCACCCAAAGGCCAGACAAGGAATAATGGATGGAAACTGATCTAGGAGAGATTCAACCTCGAAATAAGGAGAAATTTCCTGACATTGAGAACAATCAACCGATGGAACAGAAGTTGCCTTCAGAAGTTGTGGGAGCTTCATCACTTGAGACTTTCAAGAAGAGACTGGACTGCCATCGGTCAGAAATGGTGTAGGATCTCCTGCTTGGGCCTCGGGGTTGGACTAGATCAGGGGTCGCCAATTTATTGATTGATTGATTGATTGATTGATTGATAGGATTTTTATGCCGCCCTATCTCCCGAAGGACTCAGGGCAGCTCACAACAATAAAAACGAAGAACATAAAATTTTAAAAAACTATTAAATAAATAAACCCCAATTACAGAATTAAAACCGACAAACAAATTGATAAAAAAACCCATCAATCCAGGTCGGCCAGTTGGAAAAGCCATGTTTTCAGGTCGCGGTGGAAGGATCGAAGGTCAGGAGCCATCCGAAGCTCCAGGGGCAGCTGATTCCAAAGGGCGGGCACACCCACAGAGAAGGCTCTCCCCCTGGGGGTCGCCAGTCGACACTGTCTGGCCAATGGTACCCTGAGGAGGCCCTGTCTGTGGGAGCGCACAGGGTGATGGGAAGTCATTGCTGGCAGTAGGTGCTCCTGCAAATACCCTGGACCTAAGCCATATAGGGCTTTATAGGTGATTACCAGGGACCTCAGAGACCACCAAACTCATAATTTTAAATCCTGTGGACCACTAATATGAATTTTGACTGATGGTGGCTTGCTGATGTTGGTGGAAACGTCAGTCCCGTATTCCAGAGCTGCAGTAGTAGTCGCAGGACTGGCCCTTGGATCATCCCAGAGCAGTTGCTCCTCCACACGGGTGCACCAGCCTGCCATGGACTGGAGAAGCTGCTCCGGGATGACCCAAGGACCAGTCTTGTGACTACGGCAACTCTGGAATATGGGACCGACTTTCCCACCAGCGTCAGCAAGCCACCTTGGGGTGGATTTCCCTCCCCCGCCATTGGTCTCACCTTCCAGTTCCAGTTTGTGTGGCTCTACTCAAGGTAAGGTTTGTGCTTGGCCAAAGGCTGGGGGCCAGCAGGTGGGTGGGCCATGTGGGCAACGCAGCCTTGTGTTCCCACGCAGCCTGGATTAATTGCTTTGAGGGGAGTGCTTTGAGGGGGGGACATTTTTCTGCAGACCACCAAAACTTTCTTGTGGACCACCAGTGGTCCCCGGCCCACCAGTTGGCAACCACTGGACTAGATGACCTACAAGGTCCCTTCCAATTCTGTTAATCTGTCTGTTAAAGTCGCGGTGCTGAAGCACTTGTGGTTTGTTTCCTTTTGTGAAGGGTGTGTGTTTGCAATCTGAATTTTGGGAAAGAATTCGGGACGAAAGGGACTAAAAAGAGAACATCTCCCTCTCTCAGACTCAACCCTCAGAGTGAATCAGACTGGAGAAAAGTATCTAAAGTCAATGAACTTGAAGTGAACTGAAGACAGCAAAGGGAATGGAGGGAATACCGACTTCATTTATCTGAGGCTGAAATTTACTTCCCGGCTTTCCCTCACATGAGAACCATAAGTGCAAACAGAATCGATACAGCTAGTCCTTGACTTAAAACAGTTCATTTAGTGACCATTCAAGGTTGCAATGGCCCTGAAAAAAGTGACTTTATGACTGCTTTTTACACTTAACAACCATTGCAGCATCCCTGGGGCCATGTGATCAAACTTCGGATGTTTGGCAACTGATTCATATTTATGATGGTCACAGTCTTCCGGGGTCACAGTGATCTGCTTTTGCGACCTTCTGACAAGTGAAGTCAATGGGGAAGCCAGATTCACTTAACAACCAGGTTACTATCTGTTGTGGTTCGCCGGCAGCAGGTGTGGACGGCTGAGGTCTCGGAGAGTGAGGACTCAGATGAGGGGCCTGTGTGTGAGGCAGGGATGGGGCCAGGACCATCAGGGAGTGGAGTGCTGCCTTCGGGGATTGTGGAGGCTGGCAGCAGTGAGGAAGAGGTCCCTGAGAAGCCCATGACCAGCGTGCGTGCGCACAGGGCTGCTCGAAGGAAAGAACAGCTGCAGCAGCACGGGCAACTCAGGAGTAAGGAGTAATGGCCCCTCCCTTAAAAGATAAAAGCTAGCTGAGAAACCGGAGTTCTTTGCAGGAAGCAAAGAAGTTTTTGCACTCAAGCCTGGTGGACATTCGGAATATCTTGGTTGGTGTCTGGAGACTCTTTGTGTTTGAACTATTTCTTGGCAACTTTATCTAGTGTTCTTGGCAGCCTTGCACAACCTTGGCAAGGCTCGTTCTTATTAGAGACAATTAGTTGGAAACAGCCTTGTAACCGGGAAGGAACGGAATTCATAAAGAATCATTAAAAGGTTTTGCTGTTACCTCCGTTTTGTGTTTGTTTCCTTGGAACAAGGTTTGGGGTCAGAACACTAACTTCACAAGGGCAGCAATTCACTTAACAACTGTGACAAGAAAGGTCGTAGAATGGGGCAAACTCACTTACCAAAGTTCTAGGCCTGCCTTAGGTGTAAAAGCCAGCTGGGCGACTTTGGGACAATGACCAGGAGACTGGGAGTTCGTCCCACCTTAGACGATCACTAGGGATTTGTCTTTCGATCAGAAATTCTAGGACATTTTCTTAACAAACAAGTCCCACAATCTGCAAAATTTTGAAAACCATTGTTTTGGGTCAGGCTGATTCTGGTTGGAGCCCAAGTTACTTAGTAATAAATACGTTCTTCACTTTATTTTGGTAATAATTGGCACAAAACAATAACAAGACAAAAATAAATACAGCAACTACAGTAGAACAAATACAAGGAGGACTAATACCCAGCTCCATATGGGTTCTTGAACAACATCTAAATATAATGCAATGTAGATATAGTATATTGCTTAGGCAAAGACTGAAATTCAGAGCTGAAGTTAAGATTTTGGTCTTGGGAATGAAGAAGGGAAGAATTATTATTGCATTACTGGACTGAGAAATTCATTAGAGCAGCTGTAATTAGAGAAAGAAAGTACAGTGGAAAGGACCATTGATGAAAGTAACAGTGTGAAAAGAGAAAAGAGGATTTTTTAAAGTTTGTTTGTCTATACCCCAACCCACTCCATTGGGAATGTTGATTGCCAACAAACAAAATTTAGCTACAGGAAGTTCTCGATCTGCAACCATTAGTTCAGCGACCATTCAAAGTTAGGATGGCACTGAACAAATGGTGTTTATGACAGTCTTCACTGTTGTGGCCCATGCAGCCACTCCGTCGTCAAATCTGGATGCTTGGCAGCCAGCTCACATTAAGGCATTGAGTTACCTAGTTAAATTTGTATCCCTCCATTATTTTTGGGCTGAGACTGAGTAACCTAGTTGGTTTTCATGCCAAAGGTGGGACTAGAACTCCCAGTCTCCTGGCAATTGGCCCAAAGGCACCTATACCATTCTGGACAAATGGCTGCCCAATGTCTTCCTGAAAACTTCCAGCGATGAAGCACCCACAACATCTGGAGGTAAGTCATTTCACTGGTTAAGTGAGTCCTTGGTGGCTCAGGCTGTTAAATGCCTGCACTTAAGATCCAGCTGTCTACAATTACTGTAGGCTCGAATCCCACCAGGCTCAAGGTTGACTCAGCCTTCCATCCTCTCGGGGTAGGTAAATTGAGGACCCAAGATTGTTGGGGGCAATTAGCTGACCTTGCAAAAATGCCGCTTAGTAATAAGCAGGCATATACAATGGAATGAAGGCTATTGCTGAGCACACTGGGTTGTATCCCAAAAATTGTAAGCTGCCCTGAGTCTTCAGAGAAGGGCGGCATATAAATGTAATTTTAAAAAAAAGTGTTCTCACTGTTAGGAAATTTCTCCTTAGTTACTTCATCATCATCTTCATTTAATAATCCCATAATCCCCTGCGAGGTGGAGTCTGGGCAACTGAATGGAGCTAGCAGAGTGTTTTGATGGCCAGATGCCCTTCCTGTCACCAATGCGGAGTTTTGTTCAGCAGATATATTCTCAGTGTGCCCAGACTTCTCCTTAGTTACATGCCATACGCTAAACAAATAAATAAATAAATCCTCAGTTGTAGCTGGATCTCTCTTTAACAAGCTTCCATCTGTTACTTCTTGTTCTTGCTCTCAGGTGCTTTGGAGAAAGCTCAATTCCCTCTTCTCTCTACAGACCCTCAAGGACTTGAAAACTGTTACCTGTCACTCCTAAAACTTCTCTTCCTTAGACATACCTAGTTTCCTCAGCCATTCATTGTACAGTTTAACCTCCTGATCCCTTATCTTCCTATCACCAGTTTAGCTAGTTAGTTAGTTTTTCAGGAAGTCTATCAAGTTTCCTGGGAACAGAGTTGGAAAACCCTGACCTATAAAAGGCTATATGGTGGGGGAATTATTTATGATCCCTCATTTCTGAAAAGGACCAGGACCAGCCCTATGAAATTGCGAGTCTCAGTTGAAATCAGTTAAGTTCTTTTTCTATACTATCAGGAAGATTGGAAACTAAGGAAAAATTTCCTGACAGTGAGAACAATTAACCAGTGGAACAACTTGCTTTCAAAAGCTGTGGGTGCTTCAACACTAGTGGGTTAGGGTTTAAGAACAGACTGGACAGTCACTTCTCTGGAATAGTCTAGGGACTTCTGCTTGAGTGGTGGGCCAGACTATAGGACCTCCAATGTCCCTTCCTATCAGGGGTGGGATTCAATTTTTTAAACAACCGGTTCTGTGGGCGTGGTTAGGTGGGTGTGGCCATGTGACTGGGTGGGCATGGCTTTTTTTCAGCAACACCCTGCCATTTTATTGCCTTCTGGGCCTCAGGGAAGCCTCCTGGGGGGCATTTTTGCTTCCAGGAAGGCAAAAAATGGAGTGTGGGGAGGCCCTCCTGCCCCCCCACACCCTTTTTTTGGCCTCCTGGGCCTCAGGAAAGCCTCCTGGGTGAAGCAGTAAGACAGGGAGGAGGAACCCAGCACAACTCATCATCGGAACAACTGATCGTCGGTAGGGGAAAAAAGAAATATCTTAAGGAATGACTGGGTGGGGGAGAATGAACTCAGCAATGTCGGGCATGCACGTGATGTCACGCATGTGCAATAAGGACTGACTAGGTGGGGAGGGGAGGGGTGGGCAGAGAGGGGCGGGGTCAGCCAGCAGCATGATTTTCCGGTTCTCCGAACTGTGCAGAATCATAACAACCGGTTCTATAGAACCAGTCCAAACCGGTAGAATGCCACCCCTGCTTCCAACTCTATTCTGTTATTCTGCTAAGATGCAAAACCCAGAGTTATTTATTTACCAGCTTTGGAAATTTCCTATCGCTGTGACAGAGAGATCATTCCATACATCGTTCTACATTAGATCTCGTCCTCACTTTCTTTGTACTGATCTATGTTTATTTTTTTAAAATAATATTATCAATTTAGACATTTTAAAGTACTCTGGGCGTTTTAGTGCTCTCTTATATTGTGTAAAACTGCCGAGAGTCGTTTTTTATTACTGTGGGATATAAACGTGATAAATAAAAGATAAAGTGTTTGGGTTGCTAAGAGGCGGGGTTTTATGGCTTGTGATCCTGTTCTCTACTTGACACTGAATACTTTGGAAAGACTGTCTTTTCCCCCTCACTCATGTGTAACTTGAGAGAATCGATTTACTTGATCGGGTGTCAAAATCAACCTCTTCTCAAATGCAGAATAGAAAGACAAAGTAAATTGTCTTTTACTAGCTGTTCTGCTCTCCAGCTACTTCGCTAGGGATATATAGTCCATCCTTACCTAATCAGGTTCGTTTGCTAACCTGGTTATGTGAGCAAGTCTCCACGTCTATTCGGTTAGATCTCCATTTGTTGGGACCAGAAGAAAGAGAACCTGAATTGTTGGGATAATTGCCAGGAGTAAGTTAAGCATATCAGAGCGAGTGGAGAAGGTCACTTATATCTGTGCATTGGTTTGACGCAGTGAGATTTACTTGGTAATTAGAGAGAATGCTTAATTAAAAAGGGGAAAAAACTACAAGGATACCAAGGTGTGTTTTTGTGTCTGTCTGTGTGTGTATGTGTCCGTCTGTATACATACACACAGAAAGAGAGACATACACATAAAGACGCATACAGTATATACATACAGAGAGACAGAGAGAAGGAAGGAAAGAAAAGGAGGGAGAAGAGAAAGAGGAGGGAGAGGGAGGAAGGGAGAGAGGGAGGGAGAAAGAAGAAGGGAGGACAGGAAGGAAGGAAGGGAAGGAAGAGAGCAAGAGAAGAAAAGGGAATAGAAAATAGAAGATGCAAATATATTTGTCACAACAAGGGGCTGACATGTACAAATACTTCAAATGAAGGGGTGCCCAGCATAGATTTAATGCTACATGGCACCCCTGACATTTGACTTGAGCAGTCTTTCTCATTCTGCAAGAGAAATTACTTTGACCTAATAGACTGACTCTTTCTTCTGATGGTACATTCACAGTTGGCTCACCACCTCAAATTTTACTTCCCCCCCCTCCATTCTTTTAGAAATAAGAGTTAGAATGTAAAACATTAACTATTTCCCTTCCAAGTAACATATCTAATTTTCAAATATCTCTTTGCCTTCTCATAAATTTATAACAACCCAAAGGCTGAGAAATCTGTTGTATTTTAGAGCTTCTAAGTCTTGGCACCTCACCCCCCCAACCTCTCCAAATTAAGTATCACTCTCCTGCTTGATCCCTGCTGATATTGTTATAAGAACAATCAGATAAACACGGCTGTTCTTTTCCTAATTTGCTTTGCCTTCATCAAAATTCTGGACCTTCAACCTGTCAAGCTTACAAAGAAATAAAAGAGGGCTGAAAATAAAATTACTGGCAAAATTTGGAAGATTTTTCAAATTTCTGCTTATTAAATTAAGAACTGAATGCTAGTTCCTGGATATTGAATTCCTGAATCCTGAAAATCAGGATTCCTTAATTCCTAAAACCTTAATATTTTGCTGCTGAAGGTTGATCTGGTTGTCTCTTCACATACCTAATCCCCCAATTATTCCAATAATTACCACAACAACAATAGGAAGAAGAAATAAAAATAATAAAACATTGTCAAAAACAAGTTTCTCTCCACCACTTAACCAGGGGTTGTAGCAAAATCGTCCACCCAAATAAGAAAAGATACAATTGCTAGGCAAAAATTATATATTGGAATTTATGCAAACGAGATTTGAACCCTCAAAACATTGTATTGTTATTAAATAAATAAATAAAAAATTTATATGTATGTGTATGTGTGTATATATATATATATATATATATATATATATATATATATATATATATTTGTTTTCGTAGATTTTCACGGGTAAAGGTATGTAGGTCTTGGTGTATTTGGGTCTTGTCCCGTGTACGATTGAGAATACCTTGGCAACGTTTCGATGAAATCTCATCCATCATCTTCAGGC
The DNA here is from genome assembly GCA_009733165.1 of Naja naja. Taxonomy (NCBI): domain Eukaryota; kingdom Metazoa; phylum Chordata; class Lepidosauria; order Squamata; family Elapidae; genus Naja; species Naja naja. The sequence goes on from CM019163.1 coordinate 20,096,180, forward strand.
TGGTGTCTTCAGCTTCGTTCTTCTGGGAAGGTGTGATAGTGGCTGTTTTCCCTTTTCAACTCC